>APFE031500618.1:65935-89910 GCA_000404065.3 Pinus taeda
TTCTCCGAAGGAGTTTGTGAAGGATGTGTTCTTGGCAAACATCCCAGAGAAAAGTTTGACACCGGCAAGACTCACAGAGCATTCTCTCCTCTAGATCTGATCCATAGTGATCTCATGGGGCCCTTTCCTCATCCTTCCATCAACAAAGCAAGGTATGTGCTTACATTTATTGATGATTTCTCACGGTATACTTGGGTGTATCTTCTTAGGAACAAATCTGAAGTTTTTGAGCACTTTGAAGATTTCAAAGCACTAGTTGAGACACGATCAGAGAGAAAGATCAAAGCCCTCCGTACAGACAATGGGGGGGGAATATGTTAACACAACACTTCGAAACCTTTGCCTTCAGTCTGGCATACAGTTGCAGTACACAGTTCCATACACTCCGCAACAGAACGAAGTTGCTGAGGAAAGAACCGATCTCTCAAAGAGATGCCTTCCTGCATGCTGCATGCTAAGTCATTGCCTCATAAGCTATGGGCCGAAGCACTTAATTGTGCTAACTACATCCAGAACAGATCTCCTCATAGGTCTATCAAGGATCAAATCCCCTTTGAGGCTTGGAGCGGCACTAAACCAAAGATCACTCACCTCCGTGTTTTCGGCTCTCGAGCATGGGCCCGGATCCCCTCTGAAAAGAGGAAAGCTCTTGATCCACAGAGCATTGAGTGCATCTTTGTTGGATACCCTGATGGTGTGAAGGGATATCGACTCCTCATTCCCTCTGCGGACAAGCTCATCATTGAGCGAAGTGTCAAATTTGAGGAAAGTCTTTCGCATGCACCTCAGTTGCCGCATGCAGACACTTTTTATCTACCTCATGTCCGAGATGATGACTCAGTGCACTCAGATGCAGATACAGATCATACAGATGCCAAGGAAGAGCATGCAAATGCAGAGACAGAGTCTTCAGATACAAATCTAGTGCATGCAAATGATGATCCACATCCAAGCCCAGATCGGGCTTCCAGCAGTGAATCATATTCCCCTGTCATAAATCAGAGAACAAGGAGCTTACGGGAGATATATGCACAAGACCAACTAGCTGCTAGAAATGGTCTTGTGGGGGATAATTCTGATCTGCAAAGGACTAGCTCAGAGTTTATTGAGCCTCCTCTTGTCCTCGTTGCCACTGAACCATCGCCCTCCTGGCATTGTCATTTGGTTCAGTCTTCTGATCCATAGTCTTATGCTGAGGCTGCTGGGCATCCATCTTGGGAGTCCGCCATGGAGGAGGAGTATAACTCCCTCCTTGAGAACCAGACTTGGGATCTAGTCCCCCTTCCTTCAGGAAGGAAACTTGTCCAATGCAAATGGGTCTACAGGACCAAGAGTGCTGCAGATGGGCAAATCACCAGACGGAAAGCGAGGCTAGTAGCTAAAGGCTTCCAACAAGTGCATGGCATTGATTATGACGAGACCTTTGCTCCAGTAGCAAAGATGGGTTCCATACGCCTTACACTTGCCATTGCAGCTGCCCAATGGTGGGAAGTACATCAGATGGATGTGAAGAATGCCTTTCTTCATGGAGACCAATCCGAGGAGATCTACATGGAGCAGCCACATGGTTTCATTCAGGATTCATCTTTGGTCTGCAGACTGAAGAAATCTCTCTACGGCCTTAAGCAGGCCCCGAGAGCTTGGTACGTGAAGATGGATTCTTTTCTCTTATCACAAAACTTTGAAAGATGTAAGTCTGATCCGAATGTTTACATGCTTAGGACACATGATTCTCTTCTTATCTTAGTTTTGTATGTAGATGATCTCCTAATCACTGACAGCTCGGCTTCAGCCATTGCTACAGTCAAGAGGGCCTTGCATGATAGGTTCTTGATGACGGACATGGTCCATTACACTTCTTTCTTGGTCTTGAGATTAGCCAAGATGCAACAGGCATCAAACTCTCTCAGGCTAAGTATGCACGGGATCTCCTCGAGAGATTTCGTATGGCTGACTGCAAGCCAGCACCGACTCCTTTTCTGTCTGGGATCCGCCTTGAGGATGGAGGTGACACTCCATTAGTTGATAGCAGTCTCTACCAACAGCTAGTGGGGAGCTTATCGTACCTCACCCACTCCAGACTAGATCTCTCATATGCAGTCGGGGCAGTTTCTAGATACATGCAGGAGCCGCATGAGCTACACTGGAATGCTGCCAAGCGCATCCTCCGATATGTGTAGGGCACCATCACCTTTAGGATTCACTATGCAGCAGGCAGTGCATTGAATCTCCTTGGCTTCATAGATTCTGATTGGGCGGGAGATAGCATTGATCGCAAGTCCACCTCCAGCTATTCACTCAGTCTAGGATCTGGCCCTATCTGTTGGTCGAGCAAGAAGCAGGCTGCTATTGCTCTCTCTTCAGCTGAGGCCGAGTACAGAGGAGTAGTCAACATCACCATTCAGGCTCTGTGGCTACAAAACTTCCTCACTGAGTTGGGCGTTCAGTTCCGCCAGCCCATTTTCATCTGGTGTGACAACCAGAGCACTCTCAAATTTTGCAGGGATCCAGTACAGCGGCAGCGGACGAAGCACATAGAGATCCATATGCACTACATCAGAGACTTAGTACATGATCGGGTCATTGATTTGCAGTTCTGTCCCTCAGTTGAACAGACTGCAGACATCTTCACCAAGACATTCACTGAGCAGAAGTTTCGCTCTCTGCGTGATCGTCTTGGAGTGAAGGACATAGTTGCTTAGCAACTGTGTTTTTTTTCCTCTTTTCTTTTGATTACTTTATTTTTGAGGGGGGGTTTTTCCCATGAGTTTTTCCCTCTTTCCTCGATTTTAATACATGTTGCATTGTATTTTGGGTGACCTTTGGCCTTAGTTGTCGGGGCCCATTTTCTATTTTTCCCCATAGTGGTGTTCAGGGGGGGTGTTGGAACTACTACACCTACATTCAGACTCTCAGTTAGAGCATGCAACTACATGCAACTACATGCAACTGCATGCGGACTCTTAGTTAAAGCATGCAACTACATGCAACTACTACACATCTACATGCGGACTCTTAGTTAGAGCATGGGATTGCATGCAAGATTCCTTTTGCATGATTTACTCCTTGATTTGCTCCTTCTTTAACTCCGCAACTGACTAGTTATCTCCGGAACTTGTTGTAGGTGTTGAGTCTTCTCATTGATCACCACTATAGTTCATTACCTTGGGATCTTCACCCACTATAGTTCATTACCTTGGGATCTTCACCCAATAATGATATATAATGAGCATTGTAACATATTTTCTAATGAATCATTCTTTTCTTCTTTCGATTTTCCTTTAATGTTTTTGCTTTGCAAAGCTGTGTGTTTAACCTTTACTAGCTAGATTCATCTGTGCAGGTTTTCTAACACATTTACAGCCTGCTAGAATATCAGAGCTCCGCTATTTACGAACTTTGAAGTTGAAAGGTGTTGTATTGAACGGAGAAGACATAGACTATGTTTTTCACTTCAGGGATTTCAAATCGTTGACCCTCCTACAACACCTATCGGTCACATTTAACCATGAAGCAATATCATCACCATTAAATTTTCTTAACCTGTGGATGTGGCAAGACATGACAAAGATGCGGGCCTTCTCCTTAGAGTATGTTCCTTTATTCGATGAGCGCTGCACTGTGCCAATGGATTTGGCTTTCATGAAACATCTGGAAATACTTCGTCTTCACAAATGCAAGATGCCCCCGCCTCAAAAGATGGTTCAACTTCAGAACCTTATGGTATTGGTGGTAGATAACGATGACTGCTTCAGTGAAAATCATTATAGAGACTTGGAAAGGATTCCTCATCTGAAAAAGCTACGCTTGTCAAATAATGGGAAGTGTGATGCGCTTCCAGAAGCTTTTGGAGGACCCCATGCATTTCCTCAACTCGAAACGTTCATTATTCAAAACTTTTGTTGTTTGAGATGTTTTCCTTCCTTACATAAGAAAGCAATGCCAAGTTTGAAGCATCTAAAGATCGAAAGTTGCAAAAGTCTCAATAGTATTCCTGCAGGACTAGGGAGAAGGACTAGTCTTGAACTAGAGTTGGATAGCCACCTGCAAGAGGAACTCATGAAAGGTCAGCTGAAGACTAGTCTTGAATCAGACGAAGATGTCTTTGAAGAAGCCATGTCATAGTTACCGGCATCAGACAATTACAATAAGTAGAATGAGGATGAGTTAGGCCACAGCCGTGGCTGGCTATCAATCTCCTGTAAAAGGTTATAATAATTCTACCCATTATAGAATAGATTAGAATAATTTTATATTGTAAGAAAATAGAATAATTTTTAGTAAATCATATAGTAAAGTAGAATAATCTAACCTGAATCGGTGATATTGGTAACCATCTTTCCCAATAATAATAGAATAAAGTAAATGGTGAAGTAATTCAGGTTAATGTTGGAATTTTATTTAGTTCTGTTTTATAGTTTATGATTTATTTATTAATGAAAAGAATTAATTTAAAGGTGTATAAGATGAATATTTGGTAGTTATTTATTTATGATCCTAAAAATGAATACAACAGTTTTGCAGGGAAACATAATGCAGAGTCAATTAAGGTTATAACATCGCTATGCCCATTGCTGCAACTATGTTGATTGCCAATTGTTGCAACTCTGTTGACTGTGGATGCTGCAACTTCATTCATGAAGTTGCTGCAATTACTTTTTATAGTTACTGCAACTCGAAGTTGCTGCAATTACTCTTTTATAGTTATTGCAACTCCTCTTTACATTGTTGCAACTCCTATGTTATTATTGCTGCAATTGGTTGTTTGTTATTGTTGTTAGTTGTTAATTTTGCTGCAATAGCTACTATTGCTGTAGCTATATTGTAGCTTCTGGTTGGAAACGGAGCATTGTATTTTTTTACATAGATTAATTCAATTGATGCAATCTTCTTGTTACTATGTGGTTTTTATGAGCATGTACAATATTGGTTGGTGAGTTAGCACTTATTCTGTTGTAAGCTCTCTCTCTTTATTTCTCATCATAGAATCAAATAATGTTATGATATGGAACAATAATATTAATCTCTGAATTTTCCAACTGATCTTATGTCATCCGACGAGCATAGAATGCTCCATCCCCATTAGATGCGGAGATAAAATTGCCCTCTTCGTATTATAATTAACCAACACCTCTCCTTCTTAAGTATGTAAGTGGTCCCCAAAAACTCAATTAACCAACACCTCTTCTTCTTAAGTATGTAAGTGGCTCCCAAAAACTCAATTAACCAACACCTACCTCTTCTTCCTAAGTATGAAAGTGTTCCCAAAAACTCAATACACTAGATATATTGTTTCACAAATTCCTTTCAAGAAGTTTTATCCTGTACAAAATATATTAGCGCTATCACATTGTCTCCTGATCCTCTATATCATCCTCTACTTATTACCTGGTTTGCACACCGGATTTGTCATTTCGATAAAAACTTATGGTCCCACTATGTTTTTCTTCGATAATTTCTCAACAATGATGATAACTACACATAGTCCCAATGCTTAAATTAAAATTCATCGATAGAATAAAGCAAATTTAAAATAAAAGAAAAGCTAATGAAAATAATCAAGGTCCCCTTTCTTTATTCCCCTAAAAGAGCTGGAAGGTAAGGTAAAGTAAAGTAATTTATTGCTTGTCCGCACCGGACAAGGAGAACCTGACCTGAGCGAAAGGGAGAACCTTCTTCACTTTCTTTAATGGTGGAAGCCTTGATGGTCCCTCCTTGAGCCTTGATCCTTGATTTGGAGACCGGATTTGTCATTCCGATAAAACTTATGGTCGCACTATGCTTTTCTTCAATCAATGAAGATAACTACACAGACTCCCAATGCTTAAATTAAAATTCATGGATAGAATAAAGCAAATTTAATATAAATGAAAAGCTAATGAAAATAATCTTTACCATAGCTATAAGCATATGAACGTTTAAATAGAGAAAAGTTAAAGTTTTGTTGTGCATATGGTACATTTTTTTTTGTTAATTACGAGGAAATCAATATAGTTGGAAAACCATAACAGTAATACAAATATTGTATCAATAAATAAATAAATAAATAATCTATTAGATCATTTGTTCTGGTTATTCCTTTGAATAGAATAATACATTTATAAAGAGTTTTAAATTTCTATAAGTATGGAAATTGTGAGTTTAATTTTAATTAATGATATGAGATTAATTTTGAATTCTGAAAATTAATTCAGATTTTTCAGTGTCAATTTTAACTTTTAACTTATTTATGATGAGTGAATTTAAAAATAATTGACAATATTGTAATTTAAGTATTGAGGGTCTTTGGCACTGTATTATATTAGATATTATTTTTTGAGATTCAACTGCGTTAAGAAAGACATTCATCTATGTGACTCATTTCACTAGTTTCAATCTCACTTCTTCATCCATGTGAGCATCACTCGATGCAATGAGTGCTAAGTGGACTATTCAAAAATAATGAGAAATTAGTTAGTTACGACTACCTCTCATGGAAATGGTCATAGATGAATGACTTTCTTAACGCAGTTGAATCCCAAAAAATGATATCTAATATTGTAATTGTTAAAAATTGTAATTACTCCCGCATGAGGAGTTGGCTAAAATTAAAGAGTCAGTGAACTAAGTGTTGAGTGTTGGAGTGTTGAGTAAGTAGAGTTAAGTAATAGACGACTTTTAATGTATGGTTGCATGTCAAGATATTTTAAGCAAGTCGCTAGTTGGAAAAGGTTAAATACCCTTCACCATGTTCATTGTAAATATCAAGTTTTTGTGTGATCAATAGAAGAGCCGCAGCTCGTGTGATTTGTGTGCGAATTTATGTTTTTGTCACATATGTCTTTCCAACAGTAACAATTTATGAGCAGTTATATTAAGCATTATGTTCAAAAGCTCCTTTTAATGAGGTAATTGCAAATATTTCTCCACATAATCAAGTTTCTTTTTTGTGATACTTTGTGTTAGAGTTGATATTTTTTGTTATTTCTTTTCCCTATAAGTTAGCTATATAATAAGTTATAAATTTATTTAAGAATTTTTATTTTCCTAATTGTTATAATTATATTTAACAAATAAAGAAACAATATAGACAATATAATAGATGTCCTCTATATACTTTTAGAATGTGATTAATACAATATCATGAGTGATTGAGGCTCTTGAGTTTTCTTTTTTTGTAATGTTTAATTCTTGATCTTGCTTGAGTAATATAAATTTGGTTGGATTCACTATATTTGCTTAAGTAAGTTGTTCAAAGCTAATTTGAGTGGTTTCGATATGGTTTAGATCTCAATGGAAATTCTGCTTTAATTAGTTGTGCCTCTGATTATGTAGGGAGGTTCTCACATTTCAACGACAAAACTTGCACTCTGTCATTAAATCGGGGCCTTGTCTCCTAGTCTAACACAATGTGCGTTCTCTCTTACAGATCAATTGCATCCTCCCTTCTATGTTGGAGCCCACAACAAATGTATTTAATTTTCAGGGTATTAGCCATAAGGTTTTGGTGTATGGTGACAAACTTTTGCGTACTCTTTGATCTATGCATCGATTTGTGTGCGCTTATCTTGTGTACAGATCACTTGCTTGATAGTTCGTGATGAGCAAAAAGGAAGTTGGAATAAGATTTAAAATATTTTCATTGTTGAGAATTCTTTCTGGTTTAAGTGGTTAAAATGGTTAATTACTGGGATATAAAGAGTTTGTTAAATTTAGAGAGCTAGTTAATTCAGTCAAGTCATATTTTGGGTAAAGTCACAATTATATTTAGGTAAAGTCAACTTTAGTGTGTGATTGCATGTCTTACTCAAGTCATATTTTGGGTAAAGTCACAATTATATTTTAGGTAAAGTCAAATTTAGTGTGTGATTGCATGTCTTACTCTCACATGACGAGTTGGCTAAATTTAGAGAGTTAGTTTACTGAGCCAAGTTGAGTCAAGTCAAGTTAAGTCATATTTTGAGTGAAATCGAATTTAGTGTGTGATTGCGTGTCAAGTTATTTTAAGCATATAGCTAGTCATAAAAAATTTAAAATCCTCACTAGTTCATTGTATTTATCAAATTTTGTATGATCAATTAAAGAGTCTCAACTCATGTTATTGTGTGGCTTAAATTTTGTATCCATTTCCAATATAGATTCCAACTCCTTATAAGTTGTTTTCTTCCCTAATCCATGGTGTTCTTTAGTGCTAAAAGTATTGTTGCTCTTGACATCAATGGTTTACTGTAAGTAGTACCAGGAAAATCCAAAGGTATAGATACAACCCTTTTCATGAATTGAGAGTGAGAAGAGCATGTGTCCAAATATCTTGTATTCTCTGAGGCACTATTCCAGGTACCCCCTCCTTGAGTGGCCTCCCATCTTGAATTTGGGTTGTTCATGGTAGTGACTTAGTTGGAATGGATACACGAGTGACATATATGCATCCCACTCCTTCAACCTCCAGGATATAGCTGCTGAAATACATTTGGTAGTTTCTTGGGTTTTGTGCCATGATTCTTTTTGTTTACTATTTCATATGGTAAAGAATCAATTTTTTTTTAATGTATTTGAGATCTATTCCCATGAACCAATTTCTATTAAGCCATGGTTTGCCTCCAAGTAATATTCCATTTATGGGTGAATTAAAATGATATTCAAATGTGTTTTGAGTTGATTGTTCATTAGAATTCATGCATCAGTTTACATATTAGGTTAGATCATTTTTCTCCAAGCGCTTCACTTTATGAATGTTAGTGGAAACACATAATCAACTTATGTTGTGAAAAATTTATCATAATAGTTAAAATACTACAACAACTTTGCAATGAGGTTTTTCATTTTCAGCTTATTGTGTCTATCTTCCAAAAGGAAAATTCCAGACTTAAGAATAGTTTTAAGACCACTCTCAGTAAAATAATTAGAAATGTTGACAATCTAGAGCAACTATGGGCAAGTATTTCAAAAATATTATAGATGAGTTTTAAGAAATGATTGACCTCCTTGATGATCTGAAGAAGGAAGTTGAGTCCTTGTTTGAATGAGAAAATATAATTTTGAAGAAACAAATTTTTAAGTTGGAGGAGAAAAATAGTCATAGTGTTGTGGAGGTTTTCCATTTAAAAACCTCAATGGAACTTCTTCATGAAGAAGCAAACCCTCTACAAACAAATAACAATATAGTTTTTTGGTCAAATATGAAACTCTAAAAAACAATTATGATGTCATGCCAGAATTGTTGATTGATAAGGATGAGGTCATTCAAGACTTGCTAGAGTACAATTTTCACCTTGAATTGCAAGCCAACCACCTTCATAATGCTTAAAATTATAATGCCATTGTTGAGCTCTCAAGCTCACTTGCTAATGTTGATAATGGTGCTTTTTGTTTCTCCTTGCTTTGAAAAATACACCATCAATATTGGCTCTTGATTGTTTAGCAAAATGTGATATATTAAAGGTGGACTTAGGAATAATGGATAGGGCATCCTTGTTTCTATTAACCACTGAAGTGTAAACATCAATAGTAGATATTGGATATGATCCTTCTACTACATCATTATCTACATCCAGGTTTGTTGAGACTAGAAATGTGTCATTTGTTGTTGGAGGAATTCAAGCCATTGTGTTGTAAGAACATTCCCCTACTTACTGTGACAAACAGATTGAAAACATGGTTGTTAATGTCATTCTAGAAGATAGTGTTATTGCACCCAACTTTGGGTCTGCAAAAGGAAAAAATGATTCATGTCAACATCCTCCTAAAGATTAGAGGAAATCACCTAGGCATCGACATTCATAATCATATAGTAGTCTCACATTCAAATCATTGCAGAAGAGATGTAAATGGATGAATAATGGACTAGTGCTAGCCATTGGGATTAATTGTGGTTAGATTGACAAATGGTCATGGAATCATTTGAGCAAATGTTTGCAAAATTCATATCAATGTGTCTCATCCATTGCATAGTTGTACAAATTTCTTCTTATTAGATGTTAATTACAACTACTCCCTTGATTATATTTTAGTGAGGAAATTTGTGGATGATAGAGACTATTAATTCCCACTTCTCCCATGGTAATGTTTCAATGTGCAGGGAGGGCGGGCTTTGATAATGATAGATATTGTTTCTCTTGTTGTGTTAATTACATTGCTAGTATTTTGTTCTTTGTGATGGCGATGGTGTTCAGACATCTTCATGATTATTTTTGCACTGTGTTTGAGCTAATTTTTCCATATCTACATGCCTCATAATCTAATTTTTGGTTGATGGTGTTTCTTTTATTGAAGTCTTTGTCCTAGTTTTGTATTAGAGCATATTTTCTCTAAAATTATTTATGAGGAAGTTGTTATTGTTTGGCTTTCTTGTTCCTCTACAACATCTTCTACTTCAAAGATCAACCAACCTCAATGAGATTTCATGGCTCTCATCTATTGAATGGTTTTTTTCATGATGTCAAAGTAATTGTGGTAACTATTGTAGGTCAATGTAGAACAACATATGCTTATGAACTCTAGCATGATGATGTACAACTTGTTTTGAACAAAAGTTGTCATTGATGTCAAAGGAATTGTGGTCATTGATGTTGGTTTGATGTAGAATGTTGTATGTAAATAGATATACGAGGTCTTATTTAAAAATTTGGAACAATCAAAGTTTTTCTTGTAAATAAATACATGGAATTGAGAGTAAAGGTCTTATTGCAAAAGTTGAAACAAAATGTGAGTTTTGAGATTTCCCACCATGGAAAAATTTGAGGAAGCAAAAGTAGATATTCCACCATCTAGCTAACAATCGAGGTTTGATCTGAGCACTAACATCGTCATAAGTAATATGTTTTCTTGGGTATGTTTACAAGAACATAGGGAATTGGTGCAAAAAGAACTACAATTAGCTCCCATGTAGTCCTAGCATATTGAAGTTTTCATTATAAATATATAAAGTTTTGAGAGAGTTAAAGAAACCTCAACAAAGGAATACAAATCATGAAAAATGGAGCACCACACTTAGGAATGTTGGTGGCTAGGACCAATACAGGAAATCAACTCTGGAAGTATAGAGTAATCTGAAGTTGGGAAGCTCAAAATCTACCATTGGAAAGATGAACAAGAAAAATGTTGTCGTCCCTCCATCACTTGCTAATGCTTGGAAATGGGGAGGTTGCATTGGCAGAAAAACCAAATCGAATTATTTGATGGCATTACCACTTGGAAAAGATATTTGACATTATCAAGAAAATTCTAGTCAAGAAAATTTTAAACTACAAAGTGAGGTGGTGTTGTCACTCACTGCTTTATATGGTTATCGGTTTCCCAGAGTGCATAAAAGCAGTGAATTGGAAATCCATTTCCTAGGACAAAAAATATCTCAAAGCTTATTCATACCATCTCCATTTCATAGTGCTCGGAAAGAGCTTTCCAACGGTATATGGAAGTCCAAGAATGGACTGCTAGATCAAAAGATAGAGCATGTTGATGTTACCCTTAGAAAGCCCGAAAAACAAAGAGAAAACACTAAAGGACAAAGGGAAATCGCATGTCACGGGACCATGGGCCAATCGCAATTGAAAATCAATGCTTTTCTGAAGTTGAAACAAGGCATGTAGTGGAATTGGCGATCAACCAATCACCGATATCGCAAATCAACTATAGGCGGGTTTGGGCAGAGTTGTGTATCACATATCGGAGGCTGGGGGCCTCGGGCATAGTGATGCTGCATTTCGGCCTTGTCAAAGCCCGACATACCGCATATCGTCCATGTTAAAGCCCCACATCCCGCAGTTGTGCAGTCCCGCGATCTCGCAGTCCTGCAGTCCCGCGATCCCGTAGTCCTGCGATCCTACAATCCTGCGATGGGCCATCCTTAAGGAATTGCGGGGGATGGAACACGCTAATAGCACAAATCACCGATAAATCAAGCCTAGAGTGTTAAATTGTTAGGGAGGGTACGATTCTATTTAAAAAAGGATCTCATGGAAAAACCAAGGTCGAATGGACCATTTCTCTCTCCTCCACGTGGTAGTACAGAAGGTGATGTGGCCATACAGCGGACACGTGTTACTTAGTTTTGGCATTTTCAGGGGTCCTATAGGGGCATTTCTGGGTGACACGTATCACCACTCATAGGGTGACACATGGAAATGATGACGTCACCCCACAGATTGATGATCGACAATCACACAGGTTAAGGCACTCCTGCACCTCACTCTCTCCCGACCTGCGATTGTGATAAGTGGGGATCCTCCCAGATGCGATATATTATGCGATCGAGCCTATAAATCTCCCCCGTCCGGAGAGTCAACCAGTGCTAAGAAAGAAGGTAAAGGGTCCCCCTCTCCATGGTTGCAATTGTGATATATTTAGTGGGACTGATCCTGCAGATCGACGGTCGTAAAGATAAAGGGAAACACCACAGGAAAAACACAATAAATCATCGGGATGTGGTATTCTGCATAACAAAGGAAAAAGCCTCCCTGGACAGGAGTCTGAAGGCCTTAGCACCCGAGGGCTAACCCCCTAGTCATGGCCCCCGGTCATATGATAGGAAAAGTGGAAAGGGGCTAAACCAAAGGGGGCCTGAGGGGGATCATAGCCCACGGATTCGTAATGTTTCAAAGGTAAAAGCTCCAATTACAACAATGCCCTGATAGCACAATACATGGATTTGAAGATGTATTGGTCGGTAGCTGAAGGAGTGAATGAAGTATGGCATGGTAGTAGATCAGTATGGGGGAGAATTAGAAAGAATTAATGACATGGCATGGTTCTCCAATATGTCACGTAGAAAAGGACTATGTGGACACACTCCATTCTCAGTCCATGATAGGCATTCATAGTTGACCCACTCCCTACTCTAGTGAACGAGCTTCTTAGGCAGTTAAGGAAGAATTCATTGAAATCGTCCGAGCAGCAGGGGAAGTGCATCACGACAGAGACATGGCTTGGTCAGGGGCCTCCACTGGAACATCAGAGGGACACCTCCTTCATCTTTCCATTTTCCTCCTCCTTTCATTAGATCCGTAATTTCCACTTGTTTCCAAGAAAGGGAGAAGATCCCCATTGTAATCATTTTGGGCAAGAGTGTCATCCCAGGCCCAGGCAACTAGTCCATCGGATAGCTGGCATTAGGCTGAGATATTTTGTAAACTGTAATTCCATCTCCCCCTCTTCTTATAAAAAGGGGGAAGCAACACTTTAAGAAGGGTTGGCTGGTTCCAAAATTTTTCACCTGAAAGGTCTGAAGTCTGAGATGCCATTTTGGTTCAATTTTTTTTTCATGGGGGATTCACTGATATCGTGCTGAATGTATGGACTTGTTATTTGGACCCTTTAAGACAAATGGAATTTCCTTGTTGATTCCAAGCATGATCGATGTGCAGTATGTTTTCCCTTATATAACCTCATTTCATAAGTTGTTTTTCCTTCTATGAAATATTCTAATGAGATTGTTGGTTTCTCCTTGGTTCATGGATCTACCTTGGCTACTAAAAAGAGAATAGTGCCTATGTGTATTTAGATTTTCTTGTGTTGTTCAATAGCCTACAGTACCTGTAGTAACTATAGATTTACTTGTTTTATTAGATTAGCCTTCAGTACCTATATGAGTGCAACCTTTCTCACATTGTTTGGTGATAGAGGTACCCACATCACAGGAATGAAACCTCAATAAGTAGTCTACTGTTTCTATCACTCCACCTCTTCCCTCTTCCATATTTCTATCTGAAAATCTTTGCTTAGGATTCTGTTGTGTTTACAGCCCTATACATTGAATTTCATATTTATGCTAGGACATTCCTACTTAGGATTCTATTTGTTACATCCCTATGCATCTACTTCCCTCCTTCTTTTCCTCCTCTCCACCATTTCTACAACTTTAGTTTTAAGTTGTCTCATTGTTGTGTGTTGGCCACCAGAAGAAGAGGCCATTTATCTTTGATATTTCCCCAAATATACCCCCAACATTTGGATCCATTTGTTGGCTTGAAACTACCTCAGAGAAGGCTTATTAAAATAATCCCATCCTATTACCTTTTTACGTGACAATTGGAGTGTTGAAAACCGCTCATAGATTATCTCTTAAGCACTCCTCTCTTTAAGATGTGTTAGGCACTAGTCTACAATCAACCCAAATGCTGTCTCTAGGAGGCTTTCTATCTCTCTTGCAACACTTGTGCTACTGGTGCGATTTGAAGCAACACCATCTTTTTAGCACCGTTTCCGAGGAACAGATTAGAATACATTTCCTTGGGTACAACAAAATTTTACATTTCCTATGTTAGGTGAGAAAGGGAGGTGTGGATTGAATATCTCTCATCTTGGCAACTCCATTGTCAATTTTATGGTAAACATCCTGGCAACTCCACTTTCCATATCTTTGTTGGATCATCCTGGCTTTCAAGCAACCCCATACTCACTCAGATGCTAAATCAGCCCCAAACTCTCCCTACTTTTGAAGCTGAAATCAATCATGTAGGGACATTTCCAAGATGGGCCTTCCTGCATTCCTGGCCAACCAATTTTCCCCATTGGACTTCTCTTCTATTGTTGGTTATCCCAATCATGTCCCTGCATTTCATGTGTGGAATGCCTATTTGCCTAGATTCAGTGGGAACAAAGAGAGAAGGCCTAACCAACACCTCAAAGATTTTTATGAATGCTTGGAGCAACAAGGTATTTATCTTGAATATGTATAAATTAAGTTGTTCAAGTTGTGTTTAGAAGAGGATACTAGAGTTTGGTTTAAAACGATACCTCGTGGCATCATATCTTCCTTGAGATTTTTTCATACAACATTCTATCAATATTTCAAAATATTTTACCCACCAAATGCTCTATTTGAAGTTTGTTGCACAAATTTTAACGATGAAGACATTCCCGAGGTTGAATACCCTATTGAAGATGTTTGTGGAGCTCTGTTGCATGAAAACATCCACTCGCATCAAGAAGCATCACCAAATGAGCAAGAAAGAAAAAAAGGAAATATCATTGAGCTGCCAACAAGCCATGAGGGGTCTGATTTAGCTAAATTTGAAGTTCCTCCTTCCTATGATTACCAAGAATTTGATGAAGATTCAAGTGTTGGAGAGTCACAACCCTAGTCATGGGAAGATGCACAAGGAGACGAGGCCTACCAGGAGATTAATAAAGAGGCGCTAGTTTACAATGCACAACCTTCACCTGGAGATCAAGATCAAGAAACTCTTATTTATGATTCATATTATTATGAGGAGGATGAGATGGCCATGGATGTTGAGAAGGAGTTGTTTACCTGCAAGTGGGGTAAAAGCTCCCAATATAAAGTTTCTCAAGAAGAGCCCAAAGATGAAAGACCATGTGGAATCTGTTGGTTCCTGCTGCAGAAAGTTTCCTGCCAAGAATTCTCAACATATTCTCAAATATATCTCTTACAGTTCAGACAATGAAGAATCTGTTATAGATTTCCAAGAGGGTTGGCCCTTCGAAGAACGGGTAGTGAAAGATCAGAAACAATATTTTCTTGAAAAAATTAAAGTTGAGGAGTTGGATAGTGTTTGTGGCTACCCTGCCAAGAGGATACTAGTCAGCAGACTGCTCATGAAAAATAGGCAACTGCAAGCTTTCCTTCTGAATTCGATGACCCTGTGGTTGAGCATATGAGCATATTTTTAAGCCAACAATAGAGGTTCTTTCAACAACATGTATCAGGTTCCTTGTTTGAAGATTTTTCATGGTGCATGCTGTTGAGCCTCAAACCTACACTTCTTTACACATTCTCTCAGCCTCTTTTTCCTATTCATTTCCTTCTTTGGCCACTCATTCCCTCCATCAAATTGCTCAAATCATTGTATTCTAGGACTTTTTACATGGTTTGCTAATTATGCTAATGACTGTGTTTGGTTTAGAATTTTGGTTCAAAGTGCTGCGTTTCCACAGTGTTAGCTACCTATACCAATAGGTTTCATTTTTCATGATTGGCAGGGGAAGTGCCAATATGATCTACTTTGGTGATACAAAGATCTCATATCCTTGTGGAAGAAATATACTTACATTTGGTTGATGGTTCCCTACTTCTGAATGGGTGATCCAATAGCCTAAGCTGGGTCATGCCATGTTTCAATTTTTGTTGTAGATTAGAGAAAGAAATATGTCCAAACAGCTCAATCTTGGCAGGTAAAGTTGATAGGTAGAGAATGAAGGTTCCCAACTGCTTAATCTGGGGCCTTGGAAGCAATAAGGGTAGTTTTAGATAGAAAATCAAAAGAAAAAGCCAAAGGAAAAGAAAAGGCACAAAAGGGTTTGCAAGTCTAAGTGCACCCTCCTTGGAGTAACAAAAAATGCTAGGCAATAGAGTGGGTAGGTAGATGGGGTTGCAGAAAGCATGGTTTATGGCATTTCACTGGCCTAAGAAAAGGTAAAAACATGGTGCTAGTGCAGACTTAACGAAGCATGTCTAACTTCTAGATTACCCCCAATCACATTCATGGCTAACATCCCTATGCCACCTATGTTCATGAAAGAAGTCAAAGTCTTTTGTTGGTTCTTGTTTCTTTAAGAGCCACATTTCTTGTGTAAAAATTCTTTTCATTTTGATCTACTTCCTAAAAACTATGTTGATTTCATATAACAACTTAGTATTTTACCCCCCTCATCCACCTGTTTTTCACTCATATTAACTACTAATCTATCACTATTTAACTCCTTATACCCCCTATTCCCCCTATTACTATGTAAATTTGGCAAAAAACCCAAAATATCTATATATCCCCTTCCCCGAGCATTATAGCTCTATGTATCGTTTTGAATGTTTTCAAACGCTAAAACATTGAGCACGACCCAAAGAGCGCTGGAAAATTAATCTTGGGATTAATCCGGGATTTGCTTGGATTAATAACCTAAACCCTCTTTGTAAGTAAACCTGTGTAAAATCCCATTTTAACACGTAACTATGCAAAAAACCATAAAAACCCACTTTTTATAATGTTCCGTCGGGCACACATTTCAGAAAATAATAATATTTTATTTGCCCCGCATTCCGTATTGTCCTTGCATCTCATCAACCCGTCGACCGTCGGATCTGGGCTTTCCCATCCGACGACCCACATTCATATCGGACGGGCCCCGATCACCGAACCTTACTGCCCGAGAAACTGTCAGAGGATGACGTCAGGCCTCTGCCATGCCTCACCCCCATATTTTCTCAGGCCACCCTCTGACAATACCATGACCGTATCCAGAGCGGTCCGAGAAAAACTACTTACCACTTGTGCTTTACCGCCTGCCCACGTCACTGCTACGTCACGCCCACGTCAGTTCGACTCGGCGCCCTGTCAGCACCCCCGCCCACCAGCGCTCCGACATGTCCGCCACCTATGCAATCCCCATGGACCACTCACAGGCTGCCACGTCACTCGATGACGTCACGCTGACGTCACCTGACCCTGACCCCACCTGATGACGTCATGCTGATGTCATCCAAAAAAAACGCCAATAACCCAAAAAGTCCATATTTTAGCCAAAATTCGAGTTTTTTGTCACTTTTGCCAAAAAGACTGTTGCTCACCTCTGCATGCAAATTACGACCATCCATCGCCAACCTACAGAAATCGACCCGAAGACCGTTGGCACCTTTAACCCACCTGCATTTGTGACCATTGTCGGCAATTCACCAGGTATTTATCCAAAGCATCCCCTCCGCGCTTGGTTGTGTCCATAATTCTCCAAAACTAAACTAAAAAGAGTGAGGAACCTTGTATTTACCTGCAAATCCCTGGTGACCAACATTCGTTTTCAGTTGTAAGGTTGAAATTCACCTGCTGAGCCCACATTTAGTCACATTTTCCTAAATTCACAGTCAGTCCGCGCATTCATGGACTTAAAACCTGAGCTGCACTAATTCACCGGGAAAATAGTGCTACTAGTCCCTGCATTTGCTCAATTAACTCTCTTTTGAGCATTTTACACTATTATCACCACAGTTTACCCCATTTTCCCTTACAATTTGCCTTACTTTTGCAAAAATATCCCTTTGTGTTGTTCTGCCCACTGAAACCAGTTCTAGTACAAGTCATAAGTACTACTTAACCATGGAAACACCAGTAGCCCTGAATATTCAACCTCTAAATGCCCCACATAGAGAGATAGAGTGGAAGGCCCTGGGTGATAGAGATTACCAGATGATAGACTCATTTGCCATGAGTTCCAAATTTAATATTCACCTTCAGAATGAGTTAAAAGCCCAATATCTCAGTGGTGCTGATATCTTAGGGATTTGGGACTCCAACCTGCCCATTTACAATCTCCCTCAAGTCAATGTCCTCCCAGACTTGATAAATCAATGTCGTTCCAGCTATGATCCATGTCAAAGAGTTGTTCTCAGCCCCTCAGGCTCAGTATTGTTCCATATCACCCCTAAGGCCATTAATGAGATGCTACACTTTCACACTGCAAAGCCCCTAACTCCTCTCTCCATCAATGACTTGCTAAAGAAAGGGGCAAGCTGTCCAGTGCTCAGATCATCAAGATTAATCAGTTATTTGTTCAGCCAAAATTTGAAGCTGTGAGCACCACCCCTCCTATAGGATATCAATATCTCAATGAGCTGGGCAAAATGCTTGTGGATTTGATCAGTTACATCCTGGTTTATGGGTCACATGAGGATGTTGATGAAACCATTATGGCCATGCTGTCCATATTCTCCCCTGGAACGCCTCCTGCTGTGCACTATGATTTTGCTACATACATTGCCAATAAGATTCATGAACAATTGATGAATCTAGAAAGGGAAAAGGTGTTTAAATACACTAGGTACATCTATCACTTGTTCTTATTTTATCAGCCCGATGCTTTCTCTGTTCCTCTCAAGAAGCTAAATGCCCAGGGAAACCCAAGGTCTGTAGTGTTTTGGTCTTCAGTCTTTCATCATGTATCTTTTTCACCTTACACCTACTGTGAATTCATAGACCTTTTTATCCATCCATCTATGACCTTGTTATTGGGTGTCCCTCCTCCCAGATTGACAGATGAGATGCAAAGGATTCTTCACCTCTCAAAGGCCTACAGCATTGGTGATTGGTACTTTTACCAACACCATACAGTAATCAGAATATATGGTTGTGAGTTGAACCCTTAAGGCTGCCAAGATATGTCCCTATGAGACTTTTTGCCTTAGAGTATTTTAGGCAGTTTGGAAATGCAGAATTTGTCCATTTCCACAGTAAAAACAAGAAGGTGCAACTAAAAGTAAGGAACCAGCTAGGCCCATTTCTATACAACAAAAGGAAGGAAGGATGGAAGGAAGAAGATTTGATCCTAGAGACCCTCAAACTTCAAACCAGTTTCCAATGGGTACCTTATGATCCTAATCATTTCATTTCCCTCAGGAGGGTAAAATAAAAATTGGGTGCCTATGCTCACGTGAGACTGCCTCATATTGAGAAATATGCCAATTCATTAAGCTGGAAAGAGGGCACTCTAGAAGAGCCAATGACTAGAGAGCAAATGCTACAAAGAGAAGCAAAGAATATTGAGAAAGAGGCTGACTTGCAAACTTATGGGCAGGTTTCCTCTTCCTATCAAAGGCAACTTGGAGCAGCTGCCTCATCCTCTACAGCCCAACAGCAAGCAGCCGGAACTGTTCAACAGGAATCAAGCAAGGATGAAGGGAAGCAGATGGAGCAGGAACAGCCACCTCCTATAGGAGAACAACAAGAAGAAAAGAAAGTAGAATAACAAGAAAAAGGGCAAAAAGAGGGGCAACCAATACAGCAAGAACAAACAGCTGAAGCCCCAATATCCACTGAGCAACAGGCTCAAGAGAATGTGCCTCCTAGGCAAGAAAAGACAGTGGAGGCCTCAGTGCTGCAAACTCCACAGAAAGAAGAAAAGGGAAAGAAGAGGGATAGAGAGAAGGAGACTCCCCTCACCACATCCACAAATCAAGGGGAGAAAAGGCAGAGAATGAATCCCCTCTCCGAGGAAGAAATGCCTATTGGGCAATCATTGGGCATGGGCCCACCGAGCATGGAGGCATCTGCCAGTTCCTTTCAACGGGAACAAGAAAGAACCCTTGGAGGAGAGGTCAGCTCCTCAAGTCAGAAAAGGAGAGCTGAGACAGACATCAAGCAACAATTCATCGACATTAAAAGGAGAAATGAGCCACTCAAGCTCTAGATCTACAACCAGTTGCTTAAGATGGCCCCTACCAATCAGCAGAGGCTTATGTCAGCCTATGACATAACAGAAGGGAAAATGACCATGAGACATTTCATGCCAACCATGCTGCAGCCATAGTTAGCTGCAGACTATATAAGAACCAACCTTGAGGTTCTTGCCAAGGACATCCACCCTATGGACCAAATAGAACTTCACAAGCAAATGGGTGAGATGGTATATTCAACACTGGCAGATACAACCTTATTGGCAAATAGGTTGGAAAACAGCCTGAACAATACAGCTGCCCAACTTGAGTTGGAGAAGGCATCCTCTCAGGCCAAAGACAACAGGATTAGGTCTTTGGAGGATATAATCATAGAGCTTGGGCATGACCCAAAGGATCCAAAAGCTATACAAACGCTGCTGAAAATAAGAGATGTAGACCTTGCAGCTCTAAGAAAGATGATTAAAATCCCAGCAACCCTTCACCCTCAAACAGAAGAGGTTGCCAGCAAAGACAGGACCAGGATGTAGCAACGTTGCTGGTAGCACTGCACAAGCAGCTAGTGCAAACACAAGGGAAGCTGGAAGAGGCAGAGGCTGCACTGCAGGCAGCCCTACAGCAGAAAGAAGGAGGTCAAACTTCTGAGCCCCCTCCAGAGATCATAAACCTTGAGGAGCCCCCACAGACCACTGCTCCTCCCACAGGGCAGACAGCTCCATCAACATCAGTACTAGCACCAACCTCAGAGCAGGCTCCGAGCCTTGATATGCAGAAGTTGATGAGTGAAATCAAGATCCTAGAAGCCCAGCTGACAGAGCTAAATGAAGCCAAGGAGAATTTAGCTAAGCTAAATGAAAAATATGACAAATCCAAGCAGAATGTAGCTGAAAAAGGGAGAGAAATAAAAGCTCTCAAAGAGAAGATAAAGGAGCTGGAGAAAGAGCTCACCCTTTACAAAGTGGTGGCTGAGGTCAAGACTGTTTTCTGGACTCACATTGGCCAATCAATAACAGATCAGTGGAAATATATTGAGACTATCCATGAGAAAATGGAGCTCATAGGCAAAGCACAGAAGGAAGTCCATAGAGCAAGGGCATGTCTAGGCAGTATGCCTGAGATATCCAATAGAATGATCAATGTGCTTAATAACCGGACAGGTCCTCAGCTGACAGCAATAGGAATCTCCAACAGAACTGAAACCATCCAGCTGATAAAGAGGGTCCTCACATTGAAAATCCTGGTGCAAACATTGGATAGAAGAAGCCAGGACATGCAAACAGAAGTCAACAGATTCATGGATAAGTTTGCAGCATTACAGGGAAGAGGTCTTCCTAGCTTGCTGAACAGTGCAGGGAGACTCCTATCACATGAGATTTATGCAAAAAGCGTGAACACATTTGCCACCAATCAGATCAGTCAAGGATCAAGTACTTGAGAGGTAACAGGGCCAACATCTGGGCAAAGTCTCTATGACAGAGTAGAGAACTTATTTTTTATTATGAATGAGATTAGACATTTGTTTGAAGTGCCTCCAAACTTCTACAATAACACAGAGGTAGATGAAACTTTAGATGCAATTTTGAGACATCAATTGCCTACATAGGAATGGTGGACCAGAATGATACAGTTGTTGCTATAAATAGGAGGTTTTCATCAAAGTTTTGTCATCAAAAAACATAATTCATCATGTTCAGAAAATATGATGCATATACTATGACTGGAGAAAAGTGGAATGAGCCAACTCAGCAGGAAGATTCGGCCACTAAAAGCAACACTGACAGCTACAGGTAACAGGGCCGAGAAAGCTACAATATGACAAAGTATAAAGACATATCATTCAGCATTAATGCAGAATGCTCAACCGATTCAGTGTCCTCCAAAGGTCAAGAAGAGTTCTGACAAAATTAAAGACTATTTATCTTACATTTAGGGTAGAAATAACTTCCTTATATGCTATTTTGTAAAGTTGGTGAGCGTATTTAATTTATCAAGTGACTCAGCGGATTAGATATTTTGTAAAACCGATTGTATATATTCCCCCTCGCATAAGCTTGCGGGGGGGTTTTTTGTTGTTTCTTATGAAGAAAGAGAACTCTGCTGTAATTTCTAGAAGAATGATATAAACAAAGCTTGGAGTTTACAGGAATCGGGTCTTACTGATGTATGCTGTCTTGGAACCATTGAATGCTGCAGGATTCTAGTGCTATGGCTTAATATAATAAGTGTTCTCTATCTCTGTTAATGTTTTGTTATTTGTTTAAGCTCACATCTCTCATATGTTGTTCTAAATCTAGGAAGAAAGAAAAAGAATAGCTCAGGGTTTGTCCATGGAGACACCCTGATCTCAATATGTCTTTACTATAAATGTTTTCTATGACTTCATCTGTTTAATTGGAATTCTTAACTGCTCCAATAAACCCTGATATTTCACAGTTACTATTTAGTAATTCATGTATGCTACTAAGTAGAAATTGTTGTTCAAATTGTTATCACACTGTCTGTAATTCCATTCCCCATTGTTTCACTCACTAATCAGAATTTATATTAAGAATAGCCATCTAGCCTTGCAGTAAAACTTTCTCCATCACAGGCACGAGGACTGTCTCAGATTTCTGACTCCATATGCCCAATGGACTAGCATCTTTCACACATTTCATGCCCTTCTCACAACAACAGTTCACAACCAAAGTCTCAAACAAAAACTGAAATTTATAACTAGCCTAAAATCTTCACAAAACACAGCCAAAACTTAAAGAGAGAGCCCTCTCTGATTATAGGTAGGCTAGGACCTATACTCCAAATCTTGGTTAGTGGTTACCCTGGCCGTATTCCCTTGGGAGTCATAGGGAACAACCTGGGTGTTAACATAAATGGCGACTCCACTGGGGACTTCCTTAGGATTTTTTAATTGTTGTATATTTCCTAAAGCTACAGGTGAAGCCTGAATGTCAGCCAGGAAGCCTTCAAAACTGTTTCTGTTTTACATTAACAAGTTTACATAGAAGCCGCATTAGTCTATCTTCATGCTAGCTTTGAGATATATACAACCATTCCAAAATCTTGTCTGGTCCTTGCAGGTACAATAAAATTGCAAAAAATACTCAAAAAACAAGTTCAGAAGCTGGCTCCCAAGAAGAATCACCGGTATACAAGGTCAAATCCTGACCCTAATCCACCAACAATTTTTGAAAACCCTAACAAAATCCCTAAAAACATTAGGAAGCAGCAAGGGCAGGAAAATCCTACTAAGTTGAGTCCTGAGATAGTTTACCCTAACCCTGTTCCTACCCCAATCAAGGTTCTATTCCGGTCTACCCCTGGTTTCCCTAGTTCACCATCTACATCTTAAAGCCCTCCTTTCACACCTTCATCCACTACACATATTCCCTTGACCAACACTTTAGTTTCTTCCATACCTATTACCCCTGTTGTACCAATCGTTCTTGTTGTCCCGTTTATCCCTGTTAATCCTATAAACCCTGCAAATATGACTAATAGATATGCGCCCCTACAGTTACCTGCTAATGCTGCAACTCTACCTCATGACTACCAATCCAAAATCTCATATTTTGACTCCACTGGCCCTTTCATAGCTATTCAGAATGCCAGAAGGATGCAAGATCATTTTGAGAACTATGAAATAGATGATGACAGTGTGAGAATGAGAATTTTTGTTCAGAGCCTGACAGGTGATGTAAGAACCTAGTTTAGATCACTTGCTGTAAATACCATAACAACTCCTGATGAGCTTTATCAAGCCTTTACTAACAGATGGGAAAAAAATAAAGATCCCTTGCACATACTGGGTGAATATGATACAATCAAACGAGGTCCTCAAGAGACCATTTTGGAGTATTGTGCAAGATTCAACAATGTATAT
>APFE031500618.1:117898-141799 GCA_000404065.3 Pinus taeda
ACTTGGATTCTTCTTCAAGTACACATGTAGATCATGAAGCATGGTTGATTGATTCAGGTAAATCCTTTCACTTCAATCCCCATAGAGAGTGGTTCTGTGAGTATCAGAAATATGATTGTGGTGATGTCTTATTAAGGATGACAGGAAGGCTAGAATCATTGGTCACAGAAAATTCAAGTTGAAGTTTCAAGGTGGAAGGATTAGAACACTTTCAGGTGTTCTGCATATTCCTGCATTGGCCAGAAATCTAATTTCTGTAAGCAAGCTAGATGATGCAAGTGCAAAAGAAATGTTTGAGAAAGATAACTGCAAGATGGTTCAGGGAGCACTAGTATTGATGCGGGGAGTTTAGATTGGAACTTTGTACAATATTCAAGACAACATTGTTATTTATGGGTGGAATAGTTCTTTGGTTCCTAAAAATGGAGTCAAAAATCTAGTGGTATCTGGAGAAAATCCCATGCTATGGTATCATAGGCTTGGACAAATTGGAGAGAAGGGCCTTTGAATAGTTTGTGGTAAAGGTATGATAAAATTTATGTCTAATAGCTCTCTGGATTTTGATTTATATGAATGTGTATATGTGAAGCATATTTGAGTGAGTTTCCCCTCTGGTGGTAAGAGGGCAAAACAGATATTAGAACTTGTGTGCAGTGATGTGTTTGGACCTATGCCGGTTCCATCATTGGGAAGGTTTGTGTACCATGTATCATTTATAGATGACTTCTCAAGAAATACATGGATATATTTCCTCAAGTAGAAATCTGAAGTCTTTGACAGATTTCAATAATTTAAGGCTCTGGTGGAAAACCAGACAAAGAAGAAAATAAAGGTGCTAAGGATAGATAATGGTGGAGAGTTTTGTAGGAAGGAACTTGAAGAGTTCTGTAAGAAGTGTGGTATAGCATGGTAGAAGACTACTCCATACACTCCTGAGAAAACTGGAGTTGCAAAAAGAATTAAAAAGACATTGATGGAAAGGGCAAGAAGCATGATTAGTGTTGTCAGGTTAGGACAAGAATTCTCGGTAGAGGCGGTGGAGACTGCATGTAACCTAGTTAACAGATCAACTTCATCAGCTTGGAGGATAAGACTCCACAAGAGGTATGGTCTGGTAAGAAACCTTCTCATTCACATTTGAGGGTATTTGGATGTGATGCATATGTACATGTTCCAAATGATAAAATAAAAAAGTTAGATAATAAATATGAAAAGTGCATATTTATTAGGTACAAGGATGGTTTAAAAGATTATAAGCTTTGGAACCCAAAAACAAGGAAGGTTGTGTACATACGAGATGTGGTGTTTAGAGAGGTTAAGGATGTTATTAAACATGAAGTCCTACCAAAGGAACTTGAGAAGATAGAGTTTGAGCTAAGGGAAAAAGAATTAGACGCTACAACATAAGAGGAATTAGAAGATGAAGAGCCACAAATTTTTCCAAAAATGTATATTCCATCTACTTTTTGTTCAAATTTTTCTTTATCTATTACTAATGATGATCCTAGAACTGAGAGGGAAGCAGTAGATTTAGAGGATGGAAAACTCTCTAAAGAGGCCATGGTTCATGAAATGAAATCTTTACACAGAAATGAGGCTTGGGATCTAGTGGAGCTGCTAGATGGAAGGAAATGCATTAGCTGCAAATAGGTGTTTAACAAGAAGATGAATGTAGAAGGCAAGGTGGAGAAATACAAAGCTTGGTTGGTAGAAAAAGGTTGTTCCAAGGTGCTGGGAATTGATTTTGGTGATATTTTTTCTCTTGTTTCCAAGGTAGCTTCTATTAGATTAATTTTATCTATTGTTGTTGCTTTTGATTTTGAGGTACAACAGATGGATGTGAAGACAACATTTCTTCATGGGATCTAGAAGAAGAAATCTACATGAAGAAATGTGAAGGCTTTGTGGTGAATATTAAGAAAGAACTGGTATTCAAGTTTAAAAAGTCTTTATATGGGTTAAAACAGTCACCAAGGATGTGGTATCAGAAATTTTATGCATTTATATAGGGACTTGGCTTCACCATAAGCAAAGAAGATCACTGTGTAAATTAATTGGTGACTATGTTATTTATTTGGTCTTGTATGTGGATGATGTGTTGCTAGTTTGAAATGGCTAAAAAATTATCAATGATTTGAAAACCCAATTTTCGTCCAAATTTGACATGAAAGATCTTGGTGCTACAAACTATATTTTGGGCATTGAAATTAAATGAGATCGGGCAAAGAGAAAGCTCTGGTTAAACTAGAGGAAGTATGTCAAGATAACACTACAGAGGTTTAATATGCAGGATAGTAAACTGGTGAATGTTCATATTCCTGTAGATGTGAAGTTATCTGCCTAAACAATGTCCCAAGACACAAGAATAGAAAGATGACATGTCTCGTGTTCCATACGCAAGTGTAGTTGATAGCTTGATTTATGCAATGGTTTGTACTAGAACAGACATTGAACTTGCAGTGGGAGTATTGAGAATGTTTATGTCAAAACCAGGGAAGGACCATTAGACAATAATGAAGCGGGTTTTCATGTATTTCCATGCCAAAAGTGATTACGGTTTGTGGTACCAAGGAGGACCAGGATTGGACAGAGTTCTGGAGATTCGTAGCTTTGTTGATGTAGATTGGGCTGGAGATATGTATCAGAGAAGATCTACAAGTGGGTATTATTGGACACAGATTGTCATTGATTTCAATATGGTAATATTCAAGGAGAAGACAGAGCCAAGAGGAGCCAAGAGGAATAGACAGAGCAAATGGAGGCATGAAAATAAGATAGAGCTTATACGCATGCATTTAACAGAACTATCGGAGTGCAGACATATATATGCATGCATTTAATAGCCATCGGAAGCCATATATGCCACAGATAACAATACAAGAGCAAGAATGTCAAAGAATGTACTATCAGGGAGTAATATAGTGTATATGTAGCTGGATTACACTATCGAAAGCTATCGGTAGCCAAAAACCCATATATGTATGCTTTAACACTATCGGCGGAGAGAAAACCCATATATATAGGCTTAACACTATTGGCACGAATTTATGGCACAATACACTTTGGGAGTGGCATTACAATATGTCTAGTGGACCATTGTAATCACTGATAGCGATTATCGCATTGGCACTTTGGAGCGAAGATCACAAGCCATAAAGCCCTACCACACCCGAGTGCCAATTGCGATATGGTTGCGGACCTGACAAGAATATTAACTATGGTTCAATGCATTATCGCATCCATCACAATTGCATATGTTATGAAGCCTTGCCACACCCAAGCGTTGATTGTGATAATGTACGTGGACCCGATGAAGCATTGTGTTATAGTTGAATGCAATATCGCATCCACCCTATCGGGACTCTCACATCGCAATACCCAAAGGGTTGTCCTCCTTCTACGCACCAATTGCGATGATGCATGTGGATCTGATGCGGAATTATGTTATGGTTGAATGCTTTATTACATCCGCCCATCGCAACAATACATAAAGGAATTACACTCTCCCGAGTGCCGATTGTGATAGAGGTATGGACCCGATGGATGCATCAAAAATAGTTTATATAATATTGCGTCTAGTAGGGGAATCAACCATCAACAATCAACTATGTTATGTACGAACCTACGGAAGTGGCGATTACCGTAAAAGGATGACATGGCATGTGGGACCTCTAGATGGCTATATCCTTGATTATATGGTTTCCGTGAAGTAATAAGTCTGTGAATAAAATATTCTCCGAAATATATATTTTTCATTCCTTGGCAATAGGAAGAAGTCATATATCTATATCTATATCTATATTATATATATAGATATATATATATATGTTGAAACGACTCATTTCTGGAATTGATCTCAGGCATCTAAATTACAAACAAATAATTGTTCATGGCTTGTGCACTTGAAAAGAAAAAAAGGGACGTCTCTGATATTTTTTCAATAAGCATCATTTCTATTGTAATTCGGCCCCTCTTCCTCTTGAACGTGTCTCGTGAAGCATTGGTTAATTTGAGTGTAGAGGAAGCTAAAGCAAATGGAGGAGGGCAGCCAAAAGGTCAAGCGAGTGTTGAGGAAGCCAAAGCTCAAGCGAGCGAGGAGGAAGCCAAAGAGCCAGCGAGTAAGCAGAAATGAATGGAAAAAGGCATGAGAGTGTATAAAACATTAAAAACAGAGAATTGTTGGTGTTGTTGTTGTGGTGAAGAACTAGAGGGTGAGGTAGTAGAAGTAGCAGAGGCAAAAGAGGTAGCAAAAGCAGCAGAGGCTGTAGAGGCAGCAGACGCAACAGAGGCACGAGAGTAGGGGTGAGAGAGCCTCGGCTGAATAGAGTGCAACAACATACTAGTGTATATTAAAATCGGGTTAGAGCCCAAGAGGTTGGAGCCTCAGAACTGAATAGGAGTGAAGTTATTAGGGTTGGTGCTCCTAAGTGCAGAACCAATACAAAACAGAGTTGGTGCTCTGGGGGTTGGAGCCTCACTGAAGTCCAAGTTAGAGCTTGGCAACTATTCACAATCAGATTTATACTTATATTGTATTTATTTCATTGTAATGTCTTGAGTTTTAATAAAAGCATTAATTTCAGCTGTTGATTTTTTTGTTCTGTGTATACATATACATATCTATATATGGTTTTGGCAATCACTAGAAAAATTAAAAAAATAATAAGAAATATTGATTCACCCCCCGTCTCAATATTTCCAACAATTGGTATCAAAGCAGGCTTCTTCATACTAGCCTAATAGCTTGAACAAGGATCTGCAACCATGATGAGAAATCACGAAGCATCAGGAAAAACTGCTTTGTTTGATGGCACTAACTTTGGTTTCTGGAAGAAAAGAATGACCTACTATTTAATGTCCCTTGGACATGAAGTCTGGCATTTTGTTCAAAATAAATACAAAAATACTTCCACTCTTTCAACAGACCAAGACGAGAGGAAAGCCTACATCACAAATGCAAAGGCCATGAACTCCATCGCCAGTGGAATCACTGATTCCGAGTTTCCAAAAATCATGCACTGTACCTCTACTAAAGAAATGTGGGAGAAACTAGTTGGCTTGTACAATGGAGACTCAAAAGTCAAAAAGGCAAAGCTTCAAACTCACAGAAGACAATTTGAAAGTTTGAGGATGGAAGATGAAGAAGATATTACAGCGTACCTCCTCTGAGTAGCTGAAGTGGTAAATTCCCTAAAAGGATTGGCCGAAAAAGTGAAAGAAATTACCATTGTTCAAAAAGTATTAAGGTCTCTTCCACACACAATTGAATCCAAAATAAGCACTATAGAAGAAGTAAAGGATCTAGATACCATCAAAATGGATGAACTCCATGGAATTCTCACTACCTATGAAATGAGGAAAGGTGGCCCAAACTCCAAAGATGCAGCATTCAAGGCCTCAAAGTCAAAGAAAGGGAAAGAAAGGAATGATTGTAGTGACGAGTCAGATGTGGAATCCGAGTTGGCTCAATTTGTACGAAATCTGAAGAGAGGATCTAAGCTTAAAGGTAGGTATCCTCTTATTTGTTATAAATGTGGTAAAATAGGACATTATGCAGCAAAATGTCCTCATAAAAATGACAGTGATGATGAAGGAAATTCTAAAAGAATGGCACACAAAAAGAAAGGGTTCAATAAGAAAAACTTCTTCTCCAAGCAAGATGAGTCTAATGAGGATGATTTTATGGTCATCAAAAAGAAATCAGATGAGGAAAGTGATCATGATGAAAGCCAGGAAGCATTATTCATGGCACTCATAGATGATGATGACTCAGGGTTGGAAGGAAATGTAGATGAACTGTTAATAAGCACCATTGAAGAAAATGAGAAACTATGGAACAAAATCATTTCTCTCAAAGTGGAAAATGAGGAAATAAGAAGGAGAGAAGATCTCTTGGAAGAAAATCTTAAAGAAAAAGGAGAGACTTGTGAAGAACTCGAGGCCGAAATAGTGTCTCTGAGAAAGGAGTTGGAGCAAATTAAAAAGGGTTGTAAAAGCTCTGAAATACTTGAGACTATTCTGAAAATTCAAAAGCCTCAACATGACAAGTCTGGAATAGGTTTCAAAGGAGAATCCTCAAGCACTAAGAATAGTGCAAAAATCTATGCCGATGCACTCTCCTACAATCCAAAAGATGAAAATGTATGTTATCAAAAGTGCATCCCAGATCCCAAGAATGAAGAGAGAATTACTCCAAAGAAAAATGTTGACTCGAATCATGGACACTACAACAAATACAAACCTGTACTCCACCAAGGGACCATCGCAAATCCAAAGAACGAGGGAGGAGTAATTTCCAGGAAGGAAATCGACTCAAACCATGGTTGCTTCAACAAGTACAGAACCATCTTTCTTGGACACTGCTTTCACTGTAAAAGCTTCAGTCATCAAGCCAGACATTATATGGCTTGCAGAAGTGAAAAGACAATACTAAAGGACTAAATAATCGACTCATATGCCCCCAAAAGGTAGGGACAAATCAAAACCTTCAATTCATTTGATCCCTTGACCAAATTTGATCTAATTTTCTCTTTTTGCTACAATAATGGACACTATGAACAAGACTACCCACTCAAAGGATTAAAGACGAGTAGCAAGAACGCCAACATGGATAAATGCGGCCTAGCTCTATATGCTCAAAATAATGAAAACCAGTGGTTTGTAGATAGTGGGTGCTCCAGACACATGATAGGAGACAGAAGGAAGTTTGTCTCACTGACCAAAAAGGAAGGGAATGTGTCCTTTCAAAGCAGATCAGGCAGAATTGCAGGAAAAGGATCAATTACTCTGATCAATGGAAAAGCAAAGGCTCAAGATGCTCTGCTAGTTGACAGACTCAAACACAACCTCCTGAGTGTCAGCCAAATCTGTGATCAAGGACATAAGGTTGTTTTCAACACCAAAGAATGTGAAATAAGGAACTCTACCTCAGGGAAACTTATGGCAAAAGGGGTGAGAACACCAGACAAAATTTACATACTGAACAAGATTCAAGAAAATAAATGCTACTTGAGTCAGAAAAATGAGAGTTGGTTGTGGCACAAGTGACTTGGACATACAAGCTTCGAAAATCTGATCAATATCAGCAAGATCAAAGCTATATGAGTCATCCCAAGACTATTCAAACCAAATCAAGGAGTATGTGGTCCCTGTCAACATGGAAAGCAGACCAGAACTAGCCACAAGACAAAGGAACACTGTACATCAAAGCCCTTGGAGATCATCCATGCTGATGTGTGTGGGCCAACTAGAAATCAAGCACTCCAAGGAGAAAGGTACTTTGTGTTAATTTGTTGATGATTATACTAGAATGATGTGGATATATTTCATAAAGTATAAATCTGAAACTTTTGAGTGTTTTGAGAATCTAAAAGCCCTTGTAGAAAATGAAAAAGATTAAAAAATTAAGTGCCTCAAAACAGGCAGAGGAGGAGAATTCACATCAAACGAGTTTAGTGAGTTCTGTAACATTCATGGAATTAAAAGATAATTCTCAGATGCCATAACACCTCAGCAAAATGGAGTAGTTGAAAGAAGAAACCGAACAGTCCAAGAAATGGCAAGAACTATGCTATTAGCAGTAGACTTACAACCTAGATTTTGGAGAGAAGCAGTAGGGACAGCTTTCTATACACTCAATCGAACTCAATTAAGACCAAATTGTTAAAAAAATCCTTATGAGCTATGGAATGGAAGACCTGCTTCGGTGAAGTATTTCAAGATCTTTGGAAGCAAGTGCTTCCGAAAAATAAATGATGGTTCACCAGGAAAGTTTGATTCTCGAGTTGATGAAGGGATATTTCTTGGATACTATACACGGAGCAAGGCTTACAAGTGCTACAATTATTGACTGAAGAAAATAGTGGAAAGCATTGATGTAAAGGTTGATGAAGAACTTCCAGTAAAGGAAATAGAAGAACATGAAGATGAGTTTCTCATTGAAGAAGAAGAACCTAAAGAAGAAGAGATAGACGAGGAAGAAGAACAAGAGAAAAGAGAACCACCTCATACCCCTTCAAAGATGAAGTATGTCGAAAGATATCATCTAGAAGAACAGATCATTGGTGATAGAGATGAAAGTGTGTAGACCCGAAGAAGGATAACAACCTCACCCAAGAGAAAAGTCATTGCCCTCCTATCTATGATAGAACCATAAACATTTGCAAAAGCAAGTAAGGATCCTCATTGGGTAAAATCCATGGAAGAAGAAATGTCCCAAATTGAGAAGAACAAGACATGTTAGCTGGTACTTCATCCAAAGGACAGAAACATAATAGGAACCAAACGGGTGCTCAATAATAAAATGAATGAGGAAGGACATGTTATCAGAAACAAGGCAAGACTTGTCTGCAAAGGCTATTCACAAATTGAAGGAATTGACTTTGAAGAGACATTTGCACCAGTGGCCTATATGGAAGCTATCAGGATGTTCTTAGCATTTACTTGCTCAAGAGGATTCAAAATATATCAAATGGACGTGAAATCAACATTTCTAAACGGGGAACTCAAGGGGCAAGTCTATATAGAGTAGCCAGAAGGTTTTGATCTTATAGTAGGAAAGGACCTAGTCTGTAAGTTGAAAAAGGCTTTATAGGGATTGAAACAAGCTCCTAGAGCTTGGTATGCAAGATTGGATCACTACCTACAACAACGAGGCTTCAAAAAGTGAGTGGCTGGAAGTAATCTATACATAAAGACATATCAAGGTAAGTTACTAGCTGCTCTTGCTTATGTTGATGATCTGATTTTGCTAGTAATAATGATGAAATGAGCCATGAATTTCTCAAAACATGTCAAAAGAGTCTGAGATGTCAATGATAGGAGAGATGTCCCACTTCCTTGGACTTCAAATATCTCAAACCAGAGCAGGATTGTGTATATATCAAACCAAATATCTAAAAGGCATGCTCAAAAAATACGAAATGGAGGACTGTGCACCCATGAGCACACCTATGACCACAAACTGCAAACTGAGCAAAGATGATGACTCCCCTCTAGTAGATGCAACTCATTACAGGTCAATGGTTGGAGCCCTTCTATACTTAATAGCTACACAACCATACATAATGCAAGCAGTAGGAATGTTGGGAAGATTTCAATCTTCTCCCAAACAATCCCATTTATTAGCTGTAAAAAGAATCCCCAGATATCTGAAGGGAAATTCTGATTTCGGCCTTTGGTACCCAAAGAACTCAGCACTGATTGTAACTGCATACACTGATGTTGATTGGGCTAGAAGTATATATGACCGGAAAAGTACTAGTGGAAATGCATTCTTCCTAGGAGACTATTTGGTATCCGTGCTCAGCAAAAAACAGTCATCCATATCATTATCCACAGCCGAAGCCAAGTATATTGCTACAGTAGACTATTATACTCAGATACTATGGATGAAGGAAGTTCTAAAAGATCTCAACATATGTACAGATCAACCAATTACCGTCTATTGTGACAACACAAGTGCTACCCGTCTTAGAAAAAATCTAGTGATGCACTCAAGAACCAAACACATACCAATCAAGTATCATTTCCTCCGTGAGCAAGTAGCGGAACAAAACATTGTCCTGGAATATATCAGTACTAAGGAGCAGATAGCTGATAATTTCACAAAACCTCTTCCTCGAGAAGCATTCGAACATCTGCGTCAAAAGATGGGGGTTATTTTTTTATCATCACTCATGTTCATTCATAAAGATGTAGCATGATAGGGGAAGCAGGTTGACAGGGGGAGTCTATATGTATTCCTTTGCCATTGATGTCAAAGGGGGAGAGAGCAAAAGAATATTGCCATCAATAACAAAGGGGGAGATTGTTGGACACAGATTATCATTGATGTCAATATGGCAATATTCGAGGAGCACACGGAGCCAAGAGGAGCGGATAGAGCCAAGAGGAGTAGATGGAGCCGAGAGGAGCAGACACAACCAAAGAGGAGGAGACAGAGCCACCAGAGGAGGAAACAACAAAGAGCGGACAGAGCAAATGGAGGCATGCAAATAAGCTAGAGCTTATACGAGCTTATACGCATGCATTTAATAGAAATATCAGAGTGCATGTTATAGCTCCAAATCTCACTCTTGAGGTTTGTGATGCTGCACTCATGGCCTAGGGCAACCCCTCCTTCTGGTCCAAAATTTAAAAAACAATGTTTTATTCCCTATACGCGACATTGCCCTGAGCTAAACGCGTGTATACGCGGGTATATGTATATCCAACCTGCGTATATGTCTTAAAACACTTAAAAAAAAATCTCCTTAATTTCGGGCAGAGATCACGGGTTTCACCTGTTGATTACCTCTTAGTGCTTGTGGCCCAACTGTTCCCAACGAATTCCCAACTAAAAAACTACTTTGGGAGAAGTATAAAAAGGCTTCAATGGGAAGGCCAAACGGGGGAGAAAAGAGAGAGAAAGATTATTATGTTGAGATTTCCCTGATCAGGTCTGAAGATCCTATTGCATCCTACACTTCCCCTATTTTACAGTAAACTCTTGTTTCCTTGTGTGTGTTGATGTCTTCATACTACTTGAGATATCATGGAGTAATTCATGGAAAGAGTTTGTTAAAGGCTTGAGATTGGACAAATCCGGGAGATGGTTCCGCTTGAAGCCTGCGAAAGGATGAATCAAGTGAAATTATTCCTTTATTTGTCTATAATAAAAGAAACACGTGTCTTTGTTCAATAAAGTAACTTATATCAACCACTTTTTTATTAGGAGATCATTACTAATAAAATAACATGTTTATTACTCAAAGGATCATAGCTTGAGTGGCTTCGTGAGCTATTCATTTCCTCATTTAGGAACCTCTTTGTGGCATTTATGAAATAGTTGCATTTGGTGTTAATAGTCAAATCTCCAAAAACATATTGTAACTAGCCCATTTGTAATATTTATAATAGTTCATTTTATAAACACTCCAACATTTTTTCATATTAAATAACTATTCAAATATATAAACTCACCTAAACACATCTCAACATCTCATCAAAATTGAAATTTTGCTATATCCACCAAAATAAAAATATAAAAAATTAAATAACTATACAGAACATTTAAATAATATAGACTTATAAAAAATTTAAATTTACACAGAGAGAAATTAAAAATCATTTAGACTAATATTAAATCCTTATTTAAAATGGATACTAGAATGCTAAAATAATACCACTTTTGGTTTCAATTTTCCAACCATGTTGGAAGTCAGGCTCACCTCTAACTTCATCGTTTTTAACACACACCATTTTGTTGTTTGAGGTTCGAGAAGGGAACCACGTGGGCTGGCCGACGCACTAATCTATGCCACACCCTAAATTTTGTGAGATATGCAGCTTATAAATAAAGTTTCAAAAGGAATCAAAATTTTAATAGAGCTCCAAGCCAAAAATAAATAAATAAGGCGAAGACTAAAAAATATATACGAAGATTCCTCGTGGAATGGCAAAAATGGGTGTAGCCAGTTCCAAAAAGCTTTTGGAAAGTGTTAGTATTCCCGAAGACTATGTTGATCAATTAGTACAGGAATTTGCTTACGATCCAATTCGTCTACCACTTACAAATGACCCTGCTCAGGTTCTTTACAACCGCAGAACACTGGAGAATATCTGGGACGCCAAACACGAAGCCCTTAACCCATTCACCCGCCTGCCCTTCAATATTAGCGATGCTATTCCCCAGGCTGAACTGAGGCAACAGATGTGTCAATACGTCGTGAGCAACGCAAGTCTACACGTCATTTCGGACTATACCAAAGTCCTGAGCGAGAGCGATATGAAAAATCTGTTAAATCAATTGGTTTCAGACTACAAGTCTCTGATTAATGCTCAGAAGGCGAGGAAGAGAAAGTCGCAGAAAAATCATTGCTGGAAGGCCCTGTGGCAAAGATTCAATCTGCTCCGTCTATATTGCCAGTACAGGGCAGAAAATAGGGAGCTGTTCTCTTCAATCAGGGGATATAAATGGTTGTACCAAGTAATAACTGAAGAGCTATTTTATTTATGCCGCAATTACTACTCTTCGTGTGATGATGCGAAGGAAGTGTGCAAAGAAGTGGCTCGGTTCCTGGATGTAATCGGTTTGAATGACAGCGATTTGGCGAAGGCACCTGAAGACTTTATGTGGGCGTCTGTACACATTCTGTCTGACCTTGCAACAGAGTGCGATTATGTGAAAGTTCAGAGTATGGTTTTAAGAATCTACCGTCGCATTTTTTCCGACAGCGACCTTGGTCACAAGAAGGTTTTCTGCTCCTGCACGGTCCGTGTCGCTCTGTTTATGTTAGGAGGGCGCGAGAATGTTAGTGACATATCTAATGAAGACTTGTACAACGGAATGGCAATTCTCAATGCTGCGTGGCTTCAAAACAAGTCTCTTTGCATATCAGAGTTTGATTACGTTGACATTATCGTCAACGTTGCAAATCTTTGCATTTGCCGCCTTAAAGACCTTCATGATGCAGCTATAGCTGATCGTGAAAAACCCCATTACTGTGATGAACTTGATAAAAATGAGAAGAATATTTATTTGATAACCATAGCACTAAACCAAGGGCTCTGGTTAATTAATTCCATACTCACGGTTACGTCTTATGAGGACAAAGAAGAGTTCTTCTGGGAATCCAAGCAGAAGCTGCAAGATTTAGATATAGTAAGCATAATTGTCCGGCTGGTAAGACTTGCTCTCGCTGGTTTCAAATATCTGTGGGCATCTCATGTGGAATTTGGTTTAAGTATTGTAGCGGCACATTATGGAGGAGGAGGCGATATAAGAAGAGACGAGGTGGTTCTAGTGTTTGGAGACTTTCTTAGAAGCAATATTGTCGATACGTATGGCCCACTTGTTAAGGTGTTATTGCAAAACGTTTTGAGCGATATGAAAGCAGTTTAGGTGGTCAATATGGTCCTAGGATCGAGGAATCAAATTATTTTCCAGTTGTAAATTTTATTTATTTACGAAAGTTGATAATCTTTTCTCACTTCTTTATTTTACATATATAGTCGAGCTAGGTATGCATTTTAATTGCAAATTGGGTATATCTTTGACCTACCTTGTACACTCTTTAGTACCTGATTTGATTCAGGTAGGGTTGGTTTTTTATAACTTGACTTGAAAGATTGGTTTTACAATAGATCAAGAGAATAATACCAAATAAGGGTGAAATATTCATCGATATGAATGTGCACAAAGTATTGAGAAAAAAATATGTAAAATCATTCTTACGAAACAAGAAAGGCACAATCACTTAAATCGAATTAAATAAATTGTATATTTTGTTTTCAATATGAAGTATAGGTGGATTCTTGCATGTATAATGAACCATTGTGGAGGAGTTTTCAATTATGTTTTTACATTTATTTAATTTGATTAAAAATTCATTATAAAACTTTTTGATAACCATATATTACATGAGTCTAAAGTGGAATGTTTAGATGATTTCCCCTTATTGTTTTTATGAAACATGTTGGTGGCTCTTAGGTAAATACGTAGGTTATTTATTTTAAGTATTGAACTTTATAAATACCTAAATTAGTTTAATGATAATTGTATGGTTTTGTAGTTATTATGGTCAAAAAATATTTTATAATACTAAATATTTCTAGAGTTATTTATATTTATGAGAAATTGTGATACAAAAAGTTATTCTTTATAAAAAAAAAAATTCAATTCTTTACTTTTCTATAATTTCTAGCATTTTGGAAATGTTCTCTTTATGTGAGTAGGTTATGAGGTTGACATAATGTGACTTCTAGAGTTGACATTAATGCCAACACTACCATCACATGATGTCAACCACTTAGTCAACATGCATCACACATGACCATGACCTTATTGACATCAATGCCAACACTACTGAAGATCTATCCTTGACTCATGAAGAAAATGAAGACTTACAATTTAGGTTATCCTAATTAGAGAAGAAAGTTAAAGAAATAGAGGGTAGTATGTTGAAATAGGTGGATTTCTCAAATTCTCAGGAAAAGCTTAAAGTAGAAATGGAAAAGAAGATGAATGGAAATAGGGAAGCAATAGAAAATAAGATAGAAGGAATATAAATGAAGATGAATGAGAATAAGGAAGAAATACAAGTAAAATGGTACCACACTAGCCTCAATACTAGGACATTAAGTCACCACTTGCTCTTCCAAAGAAATATCTTCTCTCTTATGCTAATGCTAGAGAATCCAAGGTGGGAGGTTCGACTCCCAAAGTTTATTTACTTGATTTATGAGGGTGTATTTAGCAAATGAGGTGAATCTCCACCTCCCATGTGACTCTTTACCTTCCTCATGACTCTTGAGCTTCGAAAATGATTTTTTTAATTCTTACAAGACCTTTGAGAATTTATATGACTATAGAACTCAATAGTGACTCTTCATATTCCATGTGGGACCCTTTGTCATCATCTTATATACATTTTTTCATTTTGTGAAATTACACAATTACATCCACATATGATGTGGTGAGAAACTATGACACATGTGACTCTTGAAATGATTCTTGTACAAGCCATCACTTGGAAATGATGACGTGGAACTTCATGATGATGTGCCAATGCCAAGATTCTCTTCTTTGTTGGACATTGAATAAACCAATGCTCCATGTGTGTTTTGTGACATGGAATAACCACCTCTTGTGGATCCGTATATCTAATGATGTGATCGTTGACTAACACATGCGAGTTTTGGTTTAGTGGTAATCATGATTCCCAACGAGTGGTATCAAAGCATAAGTCATGAGTTTGATGCACATTCGACTCATGTTGGGGGGGGTATTGTTGGACATTGGATAAACCAATGCTCCCCATGTGTTTTGTGACATGGACTAAATGCCTCTCGTGGATCCTTATCTCTGGCGATGCGATTGTTGACTAACACATGCGGGTTTTGGTTTATCAAAAATCATGATTCCCAATAATCTTCATCTTCTTTCTCGATGACTTCTTCATAGTTCCAGCTTCACAAGTATCTTCTAACATAGTCTCCTTCTCTTCCTCTCTAAGCATCATCTTGTCATGTCAATATATAGTACCTACAAGTGAAATCCACTCATGACTAGACAATGTGAGTCTAGAAATATCCTAGTCAAATTCTCTTCATGAAATCCATTGATTGACCTAGAACTGAGTACTGGACCAAGAGGAAGGTTTAGGTATTATGTAGTTCATAGTTCTAGAGGATAGGAGTGACACTGAGTTTTGAAACTGCATAATGTGTAGTTTTGGAGGCCTCATAAATACGATAATGTGCTCAACCGAGGTAGAATATTACTTGCAACTACGTAATGTGTAAAAAGAGATTGACAGGGACACATGATTGTGAAATTATGGGAAGAAAGGGACCGAGATTGAGAACAATGATCGCGTAATGCACAATCCTTGCAGGAAGATATTTCACATGGGATCAGTGAAGAAGACATGCAAATAAGATTGAACTTGAACATGATCACGCACTCAGAATAACTGATGACACAACATCAAACAGTCATCACTCAAAATCAACATGATCCCCTTTATGCGGCAACAAAACAACATTCTCCTCCAAGTGCAACACTTAGGACACACTTTGCAATGACAATGAAGACACTAGAATGACAATGCATAAAACTTTGGGAATGAGTCCAATACATGTCTATATGATAAATAGGACCCTTCATTGCCAAATATTCCTCTTGAAATGAAGCCAAAACTATGTTTTCACAATATGTGACACTTCCCATGCCAAAAAATGACACTTCCGACAACAATTACAAAAGTTAAAAGAAAGTGAAAAAACACAAGCTATAGCAAAGAGGACACAAAATTTTCACTTGTATAAGTGAAAAAAAGTAAAAATGGCAGCCACAAAATTGAAAGTGACACTAATGAAAATCGAAGCACACAAAAGTGACAGTTGAGAAAACTCACCCGAGAGATGATATGATCGTAACCAACATTAGGGGAATTATCAATCTTGGGATTGATTATGCATTGATTTTCAATAAGGACTATGGAGTCTCTATCTCTAGGGACTATACAATCACTATCCTTGGAGATTACGCTAGCACGTCCTCTTGGGGTTTAGTCATCAACCACAAAGAATTGCGCAATGACTATTTTCACCATCTATGTAGTTATTATCAGCTAAGACTGCGTAGTTTTTGACTCTCACATAGATTGACATACTTGCTTGCAAGATAAGCGTTTGTGAATGCAACAAAAGTTAATAATGTGTAAGCAAGTGACCTTGATAATTAAGAAACATCAGTCAACCATGAAATGACTACGAGAAATTGACGAACAAAAGATCATAGGATCATAACTAAGCTCCAAAATTCAAGTTTAAGAACAATGTTCGAGGGTGTTTGTCATGGCAACAACACTTGATGACGCACTAGTAGAACTCCAACTTCTATGTTTGGGTCTTATCCTTAAGTGCAAGGTCTCAATATTTTAGGAACTATTGATTCAACATGTCAACTTCCTAGGATTTTGCACTTAATTGAGTTAAAGATATAGTCCCTTTTATTCCTTGCATGGCTTCAAACATATAAACATTAGAGTAGTCACACCTCAACTGTTTCGAAAGGGGAGAAGGATAATAAGTATATCGAGACTTTTAAGCACAATACATGGTGTTTCTCCACTGCCAGCGAGCCCTTATAGTACCCCAGTGGAGTCACCTCAAGTAGACACAAGCATCACTTCGCTACCAGTAGAATTGGAAAGTACCTCAGTGAAGTTTCTTGCTTCGCCTCTCTGTGTAGGAAGCCTTTCTATTCTTCACCCTTTATTTTATTTTCTTAAAGATATGCTTGAATCATTTATTGAACATTTATAACATGTGTGGAAGAGGGATCCTGACTTATTGAGAGCAGGAAAGGTTGCTCCTTGTTTAATGAATTTGAAAGATAACATAAGTTAATATACTCGTTTTAAAGCTTTTCTCCTTTCCCTTGTTTACTTGGTTGAGTTTCCATGTTGAAACACCATTCAATACAAGGCTAAGTCAAAATGAAGATCCTAATAAACATATGGGCTTCGTAGTTTTTCCAAATACTTTACATCTGGAATGAATCATATTTTCCCCCCAAACATCACCAAGTTTAAACAAATCTAAACCAAGCAAAAGAAGAGGATTACATATTAGCCAAGCATTGTTCATCATCACAATTTCCCTTTTCAAAATTTTCCACATTGTCTTTTGACCCAAGTGAGATAATTTTCATGCAGAGTCGTATTAAATAAAAGAAAGAAAGAAAAGACAAGGCATAAAATAGGAGAAAATAAAATGTAGAATGGAAGTAAATTTTAATTGAGAAGGAGCATGGGAAACAAACAAAGAAAACAATGCTAGGATCCATAACTCTGCCCATAACTTAATGAAACTTCCATAAACAAAAACTAACATAGAGACAAATCGTGTAACACAAAACCTAATCAAGGCATTGACCTAACCTAGTCTTACCATTACAGTCATTCTGTCAAACACATGGTGAGCATGCAACCTACAGGTCATGAGTGCATATCTATACATAGAGATATGAAACTTATAAGAGGTTTTCCAAGAAGGACTAATTCACTCTCACAATAACTAATATGATACTGATTAGGTCATGCATTCATTAACCAATCATTCAATAATTAAAAGGTTATAAGAGCCATGCTAAAATCTGTCATAAAACCATGCTTATAACCAACATATAACCAGAAATTCAACAATGATAGAACAAACATCAAAGTGACATAATAAAAAGAATATTTACTCATAAATACAAGAGGAACTTAGCTCTTATTAACCATATGAAAATCCCAACCAAATTAGGGACTTCCACGTACCACCCAACCATAGATTGGGCTGAACAAAATATTTTTTCAGCCAATCATCCCCATGCCATGTTCCAAACATGAATGTGCATATCATGGGATACACTTGTCCAAAAAAACAAGGGAATCTAGTGGTTAAACCACCTCCACCCTCACACTACCCTAATCTCACCTAAACCAATCTTGAAATCATAAAACAAAACCAAGCTTGGGTGCCTCAGAATTCCTTCACCATCCCTTGAGGAATTTCCCTATCTCCACCCACCTATTGAGGGCTTCTGGAGAAAACCATCGCCACCTCCAATGCTTGGTATTTTCCTGAGACCACCTCACTCGGATCCAAAACCTTCCAGTAAACCAAATATCAACCAAGAATGAATCCCATCACACCATGGTTGTTTGGAAATTGCAAGGCAAGGATAAAACCATTGTTGAAACCTAGAAAAACTCATGCCAATGACAACAAATAAATCGAATACACACATGCATATATCATGCATGCCAAAACAAGCTAGGAAATCATACATGTGACTTGTTACCTGCAAGTATTCCCATTGAAGCTGCTTGATCCAACCTTTCCTTGAATAATACTTGCTTTCATTTGTTTTCTTTTTCTTTCCTTTACTTTCCCTGACCATCCTTTGTTTATTTGATTTCCTTCTCCTCTTGGTGCTCTTCTCCTCTCTGGAACCAATTCCAAATCTCAACTGACAAAATGGCCCAAAATGATGCTCTGATGTATTTTTATTATTGATGCCTCTAATTTCTTCACTTGCCCTATATTTTCCTTCAATTTCCTCCTTGCATGCAACCTGTGACCTTTCACCTTCCTTTTCTTGTAATTTCCTTTATTTTCATAAATAAAATGCCAATAATCCTTTTTTTCCTTTTCAAATCCTTTACTAATGCCTTTGCCAATTTCCCCTTAGTCATAATAAAAACAAGTGATGCCCACTAGGATACTTTTCCCAACATTTAGCTTGGAATATGTGTCCCATGACCTTGGTCTTTTTTTTTTTCCTTTTTTAACTTTATTACATGAACTTTTTAACCTAAAGTTGTTAAAGATCCCTCTCCCTTAGGGAAACACCATCCTCATCATTCAATGACACCTACAACCATAAAAACCACTGAAAGATCAAAACATACTATCCATGGAGCTATATAACCTAACTCGTTGCAGTATATATGATGAACGACCTCCCCAAAAGAAAAAACCATCACGACAAACATGACAACATGACAACCTACTGCTTATTGGAGATTTGTAACAAAACCCATTGCAATATTTACAATATCAACCATACATAAATATGTACATATACAAAAAGTGCTTTACCTCAACTAGGAAATAATTAAGGATACATAGCCTGCATCTGATCAACCATCTCCCATATAGCTTCATCGGGCCCAAAGTATGCGTTGAGATGTTTCCACTACAATATGCATTGAGGTTCCATTTGGAATTCTCCTTCTGGCTCCATCTACAATACAGACCAATCAATCACATAATAAGATCCTTTACATATATTTTAAGCAATGAAACATGGAAAACATCATGGAATTTCATTGTATGGGGCAATAGAAGTTTGTAGGCCATTGGTCCAATCCTTTCAAGGATCTTGAATGACCTACAATACTGAGGTGCTAACTTCACACATGACCCAATCCTCAAGGACCAAGTACACATGCTCCCTAACCTGAAACCCCTTATATTCCCTATGTTGTTGTTGACGGTTTTGTAAATACATCAACTAAGAGGATCTCCCCAATATGATGTCTGAACTAGACCTCACACCATTTGGTGTAGGAGTCCCATCTGGTGTAAAGGCTCAGTTCCCAAATCCTCAAAGATCTTCTTTCGATCTAGCTGTCAGCGCGAGATAGTGATGCAATGGGATCCTCGAACAATAAGGTAAGCATGCCTAGTGGGTGTGCAACACAACTGTGTCAAGGTTCTCTTAATAAAAAAGGGGGAAGAAAAGTGAGCCTCTAAGTCAGAGGCAATAGTACCACCCAAGAAGAGATACATGCAGATCAAGAAGGTTTGTCTAGCATTCAAAGGAATAGTCCACACCAAATGTGGCAGTGGTTAGAACCAAAGTACAGGGAAAGATTCGTCCACCATCCAATGGAATAGTCCACAAAATATGTGAGGATCATTATAAACAATGAGTGAGAAGCGTCTGTTTAGTACCCTATGGAGTAGTCCACAAGGATGAGACAAATGTGATAACCAATACAACACATTCCCAACAAGGTAAGCACTAAAACAACCGAAGTAGTTCAACTATCTTAGTACATGTGAAACAAACATGAATTACAAATGCTCAAAGAATAGTCTTACAAACATCCACAAGTCATGAATGGAAATGTGTTAGCCTGAACAAGATTTTGTATTAAGAAAAAGTCCCCAAACATAAATTTACATCATACATCACTAGCCCCAGTAGTGGGACATTGAACCCACTCATTTCTCCTCAAAGAACTAATTGATACTCTCTATGCTTTGTGGGAGGAGCCAAGGTGAAAAGTCCTTCTTCATATAATGAGGGGGGTATATATAACCAAGGGTGATTCTCAAACCTTGTGATTCTTGGACTACCCTCACGACTGTTCAACTTCCTATGACTTTTCAACTTATATGAATCTTCTTATTCATGTGTGTCCATTGGAATTCCACTTTACATTTCATTAAATTTACAATAGGCATGGCCCATAATAGTGATGTGACCTTTGACAACTTATGACATGACTTGACATGAAACTACTAACATGGAATAGCTTGCTGAGATGGAGATGTCAAAGTGTTGTTACTACTGAGTGCTAGAGGTGTTCTTGGATGTGCTTTCTCTTCTCCTCCACATAGCTTGATGATGTGGGGCCTTCAATGATATTTTTTCTTGATAGGTGGTTGCATGCATATGTTCCCTTTTCTTGTATTTGATAATATTCTTTGTTCATCCAGCTGTAAGTGAGTCTTCTAGCATGTTCTCTCATTATTCTCCTTCTTCATCGTCATGTAATGATCTAAAAATGTACTTGTTCCTACAATTCACTCATGACGGGATTGTTGGGATGTGTTATATTCTTTCCATGACTACCCCACACATGGCGAGGTGATAGGGGGTCATAGCAGGGTATGTAGGGGGCGGTATCCCCCCTGCACGGGGTCGGGGGAAGCACTCAAGAAATGTTTTTTGGACCCTATATTAGGTGGGTGGACCTACCTATGGTTTTGTGCATTGATTTTGCACATTGTTTTGTGCATGATAGTTTACTGTCCGCAGTATTTTGTAGATACAGTCAAGGGTACTACAGTTATGTTCTAATCCAGGGTTAATGGATTTGGGTTTATGGATGATTCATCATGTATATATATGTATTGTAAGACTGAAAGGAACATAATGAAAAATCAATCTGGTAGTCATGGGTTTTGGGATCCAGGGGAAAATCTCTGTGTATATATGTTTTATGTTGTATTCTCTCTCCATTATTTTTTTATGTTTTTAGAATTCCTATGCAGGTAATTTATGTATGAGGTTAAAACCTACATTTGGTATCAGAGTTGTTTTGGCTTCAAGGGGCTGCCTTTGCTACTGAGGGGTTTTTTCTCGGGCCCGTGGTAGACCCTTTTTAGTGGGAGATTTACGAGATTGATTCTTGTGGTGAAAGAAGATGGCGAAGAATGGAAAGATAGAGATCGAGAAATTTAATGGTTAGAGTTTTGAGTTGTGGAAACTCAATATGGAGGATCTGGTGGTGGATAAAGATCAATGGATTGTGGTAGTTCTGGGTACTAAACCAACATCAATGTTAGTTGAAGACTGGGCGAAGTTGGATTGGAAGGTAAAGAGCACAATATGATTATGTGTCTCAGATTATGTATTGTTGAATGTATCAGGGGAAGCTTTGGCAAAGTCTTTGTGGGACAATGTAGGGACTTTGTATCAATCTAAGTCTCTAGTGAATAAACTATTCCTATGGAAAAATCTATATAACTTGAGCATGAAAGATGGAGACTCAATGACAGAGCATCTGAATGCATTTAATATTGTGGTAAGTTAGTTATTGTCTATTGATATTAAAATTTCAGATGAAGATAAATGCATCATTTTTTTGTGTTCTCCACTAGATTTATAGGATAGTCTAGTTGTTGTAATAGGTAGCAATGTAACTGCCTTGCAGTTTGATGAACTAGTCTCATCCTTGTTATTGGAAGAGATGACATGAAAAAATATAGAGGGCTAGAATGGTGATGCCTTGCCTGTATGAGGACGGTCCCAAAACAAAAACAAAAATAAGTCCTTGTGTGGGAGATCTAAATCTCCAGAAAAAACTGTAAAGGTGTGCTAGAAATGTAGAAAAGAAGGGCACTACAAAAGGGCCTGTAAATCTAAGCTCCCGAGAAAGAAAAGGGATCTGATGACAGAGGCGGAAACCTTATTAGATGAAGGTGGGGATATGTACTTGGATTCTTCTTCAAGTACACATGTAGATCATGAAGCATGGTTGATTGATTCAGGTGCATCCTTTCACTTCAATCCCCATAGAGAGTGGTTCTGTGAATATGAGAAATATGATGGTGGTGATGTCTTCTTAGGGATGAAAGGAAGGCTAGAATCACTGGTCACAGAAAATTCAAGTTGAAGTTTCAAGGTGGAAGGATTAGAACACTTTCGGGTTTTTTGCATATTCCTGCATTGGCCAGAAATCTAATTTCTATAAGCAAGCTAGATGATGCAAGTGCAAAAGAAATGTTCGAGAAAGATAACTGCAAGATGGTTCAAGGAGCACTAGTATTGATGCGGGGAGTTCAGATTGGAACTTTGTACAATATTCAAGACAACATTGTTATTTATGGGTGGAAAAGTTCTTTGGTTCCTAAAAATGGAGCCGAAAAGCTAGTGGTCTCTGGACAAAATCCCATGCTATGGCATCATAGGCTTGGACAAATTGGATAGAAGGGCCTTTGAATAGTTTGTGGTAAAGGTATGATAAAATTTATGTCTAATAGCTCTCTGGATTTTAATTTATATGAAAATTGTGTATATGTGAAGCATATTCAAGTGAGTTTCCCCTTTGGTGGTAAGAGGGCGAAACAAATATTAGAACTTGTGTGCAGTGATGTGTTTGGACCTATGTCAGTTCCATCATTGGGAAAGTTTGTGTACCATGTATCATTTATAGATGACTTTTCAGGAAATACATGGATATATTTCCTCAAGTAGAAATCTGAAGTCTTTGACAGACTTAAATAATTTAAGGCTCCGGTGGAAAACCAGACAGAGTAGAAAATAAAGGTGCTGAGGACAGATAATGGTGGAGAGTTTTGCAGGAAGGAACTTGAAGAGTTCTGTAAGAAGTGTGGTATAGCACGGTAGAAGACTACTCCATACACTCCTGAGAAAAATGGAGTTGCAGAAAGAATTAAAAACACATTGATGGAAAGGGCAAGAAGCATGCTCAGTGTTGTCGGGATAGGACAGGAATTCTCGGTAGAGGCGGTGGAGACTGCATGTAACCTAGTTAACAGATCACCTTCATCAGCTTGGAGGATAAGACTCCACAAGAAGTATGGACTGGTAAGAAACCTTCTCATTCACATCTGAGGGTATTTGGATGTGATGCATATGTACATGTTCCAAAGGATAAAAGAAAAAAGTTAGATAATAAATCTGAAAGGTGCATCTTTATTGGGTACAAGGATGGTTTAAAATATTATAAGCTTTGGAACCCAGAAACAAGGAAGGTTGTGTACATACGAGATGTGGTGTTTAGAGAGGTTAAGGATGTTATTAAACATGAAGTCCTACCAAAGGAACCTGAGAAGATAGAGTTTGAGCTAAAGGAAAAAGATTAGACTCTACAGCAGAAGAGGAATCAGAAGATCAAGAGCCACAAACTCTTACTATGAGAAAATCAGTTCGGGGAAGAAGGCAGCCAAAAATGTATATTCCATCTACTTTTTGTTCAAATTTTTCTTTATCTATTACTAATGATGATCCTAGAACTATGAGGGAAGCAGTAGATTCAGAGGATGGAAAACTCTCTAAAGAGGCCATGGTTCATGAAATGACATCTTTGCACAAAAATGAGGCTT
>APFE031500618.1:148928-180037 GCA_000404065.3 Pinus taeda
AAGGTGTTCTGGGTTCAGTTCTGTTATTGTTGATCTGGTTACTGCAGCTGACTGTGTAATTTACATGTACTTTGATGATCATTTGATGTATATGGATCCAGTTTGAAAATTTATGAAAAGTGGTCCTTGAAAAGAAGTAGGGGGTTGTAGCTCCCTTTCAGGAGAGACTGGAAAACGAGAGAGAGTGTAGCTCTCAGCAGGTTGCAGCCTGCGTACTGGTAAAGGACTGCACCAATACAAGACCATTGTAAAAGGAGTTTCTAATTTGAAAGAAGATAGAGACATATTGCAGCAGGTGGTTTTCACCCACATTGGGTTTCCACCTTATATCTAGTGTTCTTTGATGTGACTATCGGTTTTTCGTGTTCATGCTCATTGTTTTATGGTACTAATATGCAAAAATAATTCAAAGTATAAATAAGGAAGAATTGTTAAAAGGACTAGATAATACTGATTCACCCCCCCTCTCAGTATTATTTTCAACATTGCCAGCTGGAAGGAAACCCATTGGCCGCAAATAGGTGTTTAACAAGAAGATGAATGTAGAAGGCAAGTTGCATAAATACAAAGGTTGGTTGGTAGAAAAAGGCTGTTCCAAGGTGCTGGGAATTGATTTTGGTGATATTTTTTCTCCTGTTGCCAAGGTAGCTTCTATTAGATTAATTTTATCTATTGTTGTTGCTTTTGATTTTTAGGTAGAACAGATGGATCTGAAGACAGCTTTTCTTCATGGGATCTAGAAGAAGAAATCTACATGAAGCAATGTGAAGGCTTTGCGGCGAATATTAAGAAATAACTGGTATTCAAGTTTAAAAAGTCTTTATATGGGTTAAAATAGTCACCAAGGATGTGGTATTAGAAATTTTATGCATTTATACAAGGAATTGGCTTCACCATAAGCAAAGATGATCACTGTGTAAATTAATTGGTGACTATGTTATTTATTTGGTCTTGTATGTGGATGATGTGTTGCTAGTTTGAAATGGCTAAGAAATTATCCATGATTTGAAAACCCAATTGTCATCCAAATTCGAGATGAAATATCTTGGTGCTACAAACTATATTTTGGGCATTGAAATTAAACGAGATTGGGCAAAGAGAAAGCTTTGGTTAAACTAGAGGAAGTATGTCGAGATAACACTGCAGAGGTTTAATATGCAGGATAGTAAACTGGTGAATGTTCATATTCCTGTAGGCGTGAATTTATCTGCTAAACAATGTCCTAAGGCACAAGAATAGAAATATGACATGTCTCGTGTTCCATATGCAAGTGTAGTTGATAGCTTGATTTATGCAATGGTCTGTACTAGAACAACCATTGCACATGCAGTGGGAGTATTGAGAATGTTTATGTCAAAACCAAGGAAGGATCATTAGACAATAATGAAGCGGGTTTTCATGTATTTGCATGCCACAAGTGATTATGGTTTGTGGTACCAAGGAGGACCAGGATTGGACAAAGTTTTGGAGATTTGTGGCTTTGTTGATGTAGATTGGGCTGGAGATATGTATCAGAGAAGATCTACAAGTGGGTATTATTGGACACAGATTGTCAATGATTTCAATATGGTAATATTCGAGGAGCAGACAGAGCCAAGAGGAGCAGACGGAGCCAAGAGGAGCAGACGGAGTCGAGAGGAGCAGACACAGCTAAAGAGGAGACAGAGCCACCAGAGGAGCAAACAACACAAGGAGCACATAGAGCAAATAGAGGTATGCAAATAAGACAGAGCTTATACGCATGCATTTAACAGAACTATCGGAGCACATACATATATATGCATGCATTTAATAGCCATCGGAAGCCATATATGCCACAGATAACAATATGGGAGCAATAATCTCAAAGAATGAACTATCAGGGAGTAATATAGTGTATATGCAGGCAGATTACACTCTCGAAAGCTATCGGCAGCCAAAAACCCATATATGTATGCTTTAACACTATCGGCGGAGAGAAAACCCATATATATAGGCTTAACACTATCGGCGCACATTTATGGCACATTACACTTCGGGAGCGGCATTATAATATGTCCGGTGGACCATTGCAATCGCCAATAGCGATTATTGCATCGACACTTCGAAGCGGAGATCACAAGACATAAAGCCCTACCACACCCGAGTGCCGATTGCGATATGGTTGCGGACCTGACAAGAATTTTAACTATGGTTCAATGTATTATCACATCCGTCACAATTGCATATGTTATGAAGCCTTGCCACACCCAAGTGCCGATTGTGATAATGTACGCGGACCTGATGCAACATTGTGTTATAGTTGAATGAAATATCGCATCCACCCTATCGAGACTCTCACATCGCAATACCCAAAGGGTTGTCCTCCTGCTATGCACCGATTGCGATGACGCATGCGGACTTGATGCGGAATTATGTTATGGTTGAATGCTTTATCGCATCCGTCCATCACAATAATACACAAAGGAATTACACTCTCCCGAGTGCCGATTGCGATAGAGGTATGGACCCGATGGATGCATCAAAAATAATTTATATAATATTGCGTCCAATAGGGGAATCAACCATCAGAAATCGACTACGTTATATACGAACCTCCGGAAGTGGTGATTACGATAAAAGGATGACGTGGCATGTGGGACCTCTATATGGCTATAGCCTTTTTTATATGGTTTCCGTGAAGTAATAAGTCTGTGAATAAAAGATTCTCCTACATATATATTTTTCGTTCCTTGGCGATAGGAAGAAGTCATATATACATATACATATACATATACATATACATATACATATACATATACATATACATATACATATACATATACATATATATGTTGAAATGCCTCATTTCTGGAATTGATCTCGGGCATCTAAATTATAAACAAATAATTGTTCATGGCTTGTGCACTTGAAAAGAGAAAAAGGGATGTCTCTGATATTTTTTCAATAAGCATCATTTCTATTGTAATTCGGCCCCTCTTCCTCTTGGACGTGTCTCGTGAAGCATTGGTTAATTTGAGCATAGAGGAAGCTAAAGCGAATGGAGGAGGGCAGCCAAAAGGTCAAGTGAGTGTTGAGGAAGTCGATGCTCAAGCGAGCGAGGAGGAAGCCAAAGAGCCAGAGATTAAGCTGAGACGAATGGACAAAGGCATGAGAGTGTATAAAACAGTAAAAACAGAGAACTGTTGGTGTTGTTGTTGTGGTGAAGAACTAGAGGGTGAGGTAGTAGAAGCAACAGAGGAAAAAGAGGTAGAAAAAGTAGCAGAGGCTATAGAGGCAGCAGAAGCAGCAGAGGTTGTAAAGGCAGTAGAAGCAGTAGAGGCAAGAGAGTAGGGGTGAGAGAGCCTCAGCTGAATAGAGTGCAGCAGCATACTAGTGTATACCAAGATTGGGTTGGAGCCCAAGAGGTTGGAGCCTCATAACTGAACAAGAGTGATGTCATTAGGGTTGGTGCTCCTAAGTGCAAAACCACTACAAAATAGAGTTAGTGCTTTGGAGGTTGGAGCCTCACTAAAGTCCAAGTTGGAGCTTGGCAACTATTCACAATTAGATTTATACTTATATTTTATTTATTTCATTGCGCTGTCTTGAGTTTTAATAAAAGCATTAATTCCAACTGTTGATTTTTGTGTTCTGTGTATACATATACATATCTATATATGGTTTTGGCAATCACTAGAACAATTAAAAAAATAATAAGAAATACTGATTCACCCTCCCGTCTCAATATTTCCAACAATTGGTACCAAAGCCGACTTCTTCATACTAGCCTAACAGCTTAAAGAAGGATTCGCAGCCATGATGAGAAATCACGAAGCATCAGGAAGAACTACTTTGTTCGATGGCACTAACTTTGGTTTTTGGAAGAAAAGAATGACCTACTACTTAATGTCCCTTGGACATGAAGTCTGGCATTTTGTTCAAAATGAATACAAAACTACTTCCACTCTTCCAACAGAACAAGACGAGAGGAAAGCCTACATCGCAAATGCAAAGGCCATGAACTCCATCACTAGTGGAATCACTAATTCCGAGTTTACAAAAATCATGCACTGTAGCTCTACCAAAGAAATGTGGGAGAAGCTAGTCGGCTTGTATGATGGAGACTCAAAAGTCAAAAAGGCAAAGCTTCAAACTCACAGAATACAATTTGAAAGTCTGAGGATGGAAGATGAAGAAGATATTGTAGCATACCTCCTCTGAGTAGTTGAAGTGGTAAATTCCCTAAAAGGATTGGCCGAAAAAGTGGAAGAAATTACCATTGTTCAAAAGGTATTAAGGTCTCTTCCAGACATAATTGACTCCAAAATAAGCACTATATAAGAAGAAAAGGATCTAGATACCATCAAAATGGATGAACTCCATGGAATTCTCACTGCCTATAAAATGAGGAAAGGTGGCCCAAGCTCCAAAGATGCAGCATTCAAGGCCTCAAAGTCAAAGAAAGGGAAAGAAAGGAATGGTTGTAGTGACGAGTCAGATGTGGAACCCGAATTGGCTCAATTTGTACGAAAGTTGAAGAGAGGATCTAAGCTTAAAGGTAGGTATCCTCTTATTTTTTTTAATTGTGGTAAAATAGGACATTATGCAGCAAAATGTCCTCATAAAAATGACAGTGATGATGAAGGAAATTCTAAAAGAATGGCACACAAAAAGAAAGGGTTCAATAAGAAAAACTTCTTCTCCAAGCAAGATGAGTCTGATGAGGGTGAGTTTATGGTCATCAAAAAGAAATTAGATGAGGAAAGTGATCATGATGAAAGGCAAGAAGCATTATTCATGGCACTCGTAGATGATGATGACTCAGGGCTAGAAGGAAATGTAGATGAACTGTTAATAAGCACCATTGAAGAAAATGAGAAACTACGGAACAAAATCATTTCTCTCAAAGTGGAAAATGAGGAAATAAGAAGGAGAGAATATCTCTTGGAAGAAAATCTTAAAGAAAAAGCAGAGACTTGTGAAGAATGAAAGGCCGAAATAGTGTCTCTAAGAAAGGAGTTGGAGAAAATTAAAAATGGTTGTAAAAGCTCTCAAATACTTGAGACTATTCTGAAAAATCAAAAGCCTCAACATGACAAGTCTGGAATAGGTTTCCAAGGAGAATCCTCAAGCACTAAGAATAGTGCAAAAAGCTATGCCGATGCACTCTCCTATAATCCAAAATATGAAAATGTATGTTATCAAAAGTGCATCCCAGATCCCAAGAATGAAGAGAGAATTACTCCAAAAAAAAATGTCGACTCGAATCATGGAAACTACAGCAAATACAAACCTGTACTCCACCAAGTGACCATCACAAATCCAAAGAACGAGGGAGGAGTAATTTCCAGGAAGGAAATCGACTCAAACCATGGTTACTTCAACAAGTACAAAACCATCTTTCTTGGACACTAGTTTCACTGTAAAAACTTTGGTCATCAAGCCAGACATTGTATGGCTCGCAGAAGTGAAAAGACAATCCTAAAGGACCGAATAATCGACTCATATGCCCCCGAAAGGTAGGGACAAATCAGAACTTTCAATTCATTTGATCCCTTGACCAAATTTGATCTAATTTTCTCTTTCTGCTACAATAATGGACACTATGAACAAGACTGCCCACTCAAAGGAAGAAAGACAAGTAGAAAGAACTCTAGCATGGATAAATGCGGCCTAGCTCTATATGCTCAAAATAATGAAAACCAGTGGTTTGTAGATAGTGGGTGCTCCAGACACATGATAGGGGACATAAGGAAGTTTGTCTCACTGAGCAAAAAGGAAGGGAATGTGTCCTTTCGAGGCAGATCAGGCAGAATTGTAGGAAAAGGAACAATTACTCGGATCAATGGAAAAGGAAAGGCTCAAGATGCTCTGCTAGTTGATGGACTCAAACACAACCTCCTGAGTGTCAGCCAAATCTGTGATCAAGGACATAAGGTTGTTTTCAGCACCAAAGGCTGTGAAATAAGGAACTCTACCTCAGGGAAACTTGTGGCAAAAGGGGTGAGAACACCAGACAACATTTACATATTGAACAGGATTCAAGAAAATAAATGCTACTTGAGTCAGAAAAATGAGAGTTGGTTGTGGCACAAGCGACTTGGACATACAAGCTTCAAAAATCTGATCAATATCAGCAATATCAAAGCTGTATGAGATATCCCAAGACTATTAAAACCAAATCAAGGAGTACGTGGTCCTTGTCAACATGGAAAGTAGACCAGAACTAGCCACAAGACAAAGGAACACTGTACATCAAAGCCCTTAGAGATCATCCATGCTGATGTATGTGGGCCAACTAGAAATCAAGCACTCCAAGGAGAAAGGTACTTTCTGTTAATTCGTTGATGATTATACTAGAATGATGTGGATATATTTTATAAAGTATAAATCTGAAACTTTTGAGTGTTTTAAGAATCTAAAAGCCCTTGTAGAAAATGAAAAAGATTAAAAAATTAAGTGCCTCGAAACAGACGGAGGAGGAGAATTCACATCAAATGAGTTTAGTGAGTTCTGTAACATTCATGGAATTAAAAGAGAATTATCAGATGCCATAACACCTCAACAAAATGGAGTAGTTGAAAGAAGAAACCGAACAATCCAAGAAATGGCAAGAACTATGCTATTAGCAACAGACTTACAACCTAGATTTTGGAGAGAAGCAGCAGGGACAACTGTCTATACACTGAATCGAACTCAATTAAGACCAAATTGTTAAAAAACTCCTTATGAGCTATGGAATGGAAGACCTGTGTCGGTGAAGTATTTCAAGATCTTTGGAAGCAAGTGCTTCAGAAAAATAAATGATGGTTGACCAGGAAAGTTTGATTCTTGGGTTGATGAAGGGATATTTCTTGGATACTCTACACGAAGCAAGGCTTAGAAGTGCTACAATTATCGACTGAAGAAAATAGTGGAAAGAATTGATGTAAAGGTTGATGAAGAACTTTCAGTAAAGGAAATTGAAGAACATGAAGATGACTTTCTCATTGAAGAAGAAGAACCTAAAGAAGAAGAGATAGATGAGGAAGAAGGAGGAGAGAAAAGAGAACCACCTCATACCCCTTCAAAAATGAAGTATGTCGAAAGATATCATCTAGAAGAAAAAATCATTGGCGATAGAGATGAAGGTGTGAAGACCCGAAGAAGGATAACAACCTCACCCAAGAGAAAAGTCATTGCCCTCCTATATATGATAGGACCGGAAACATTTGCAGAAGCAAGTAAGGATCCTCATTGGGTAAAAGCCATGGAAGAAGAAATGTCCCAAATTGAGAAGAACAAGACATGGTAGCTGGTACTTCATCCAAAGGACAAAAACATAATAGGAACCAAATGGGTGTTCAAAAATAAAATGAATGAGGAAGGACAGGTTATCAGAAACAAGGCAAGACTTGTCTACAAAGGCTATTCACAAATTGAAGGAATTGACTTTGAAGAGACATTTGCACCAGTGGCTTATATGGAAGCTATCAGGATGTTCTTAGCATTTACTTGCTCAAGAGGATTCAAAATCTATCAAATGGACGTGACATCAACATTTCTAAATGGGGAACTCAAGGGCCAAGTCTATATGGAGCAGCCAGAAGGTTTTGATCTAACAGTAGGAAAGGACCTAGTCTATAAGTTGAAAAAGGCTTTATATGGATTGAAACAAGCTACTAGAGCTTGGTATGCAAGATTGGATCACTACCTACAACAACAAGGCTTCAAAAAGTGAGTGGCTGGAAGTAATCTATACATAAAGACAGATCAAGGTAAGTTACTAGCTGCTCTTGTTTATGTTGATGATCTGATTTTTGCTAGTAATAATGATGAAATGAGCCATGAATTTCTCAAAACATGTCAAAAGATTTTGATATTTCAATGATAGGAGAGATGTCCCACTTCCTTGGAATTCAAATATCTCAAGTCAGAGCAGGATTTTGTATATCTCAAACCAAATATCTAAAAGACATGCTTAAAAAATAAGGAATGGAGGATTGTGCACCCATGAGCACACCTATGACCACAAACTACAAACTGAGCAAAGATGATGACTCCCCTCTAGTAGATGCAACTCATTACAGGTCAATGATTGGAGCCCTTCTATACTTAATAGCTACACGACCATACATAATGCAAGCAGTAGGAATGTTGGCAAGATTTCAATCTACTCCCAAACAATCCCATTTATTAGCTGTAAAAAGAATCCTTAGATATCTAAAGGGAACTTCTGATTTCGGTCTTTGGTACCCAAAGAACTCAACACTTATTGTAACTGCATACACTGATGCTGATTGGGCTGGAAGTATAGATGACTGGAAAAGTACTAGTGGAAATGCATTCTTCCTAGGAGACTATTTGGTGTCCTGGCTCAACAAAAAACAGTCATCCATATCATTATCCACAGCCGAAGCCAAGTATATTGCTATAGTAGACTATTATACCCAGATAATATGGATGAAGGAAGCTCTAAAAGATCTCGACATAAGTACAGATCAACCAATTACCGTCTATTGTGACAACACAAGTGCTACCAGTCTTAGCAAAAATCTAGTGATGCACTCAAGAACCAAACACATACCAATCGAGTATCATTTCCTTCATGAGCAAGTAACATTTTCCTGGAATATATCAGTACTAAGGAGCAGATAGCTGATATTTTCACAAAACCTCTTCCTCGAGAAGCATTCGAACATCTGCGTCAAAAGATGGGGGATATTTCTTTATCATCACTCAAGTTCATTCATAAAGATGTAGCAGGATAAGGGGAGCAGGTTGATAGGGGGAGTCTGTATGCATTCCTTTGCGATTGATGTCAAAGGGGGAGAGAGAAAAAGAATATTGCCATCGATAACAAAGGGGGAGATTGTTGGACACAGATTGTCATTGATGTCAATATGGCAATATTCGAGGAGCAGATGGAGCCGAGAGGATTAGACAGAGCCAAGAGGAGCAGATACAGCCGAGAGGAGTAGACACAGCCAAAGAGGAGGAGACAGAGCCACCAGAGGAGCGAACAACGCAAAGAGCAGACAGAGAAAATGGAGGCATGCAAATAAGCTAGAGATTATACGCATGCATTTAATTGAACTATCGGAGCTTATACGCATGCATTTAATAGAAATATTGGAGTGCATGTTATAGCTCCAAATCTCACTATTGAGGTTTGTGATGCTGCACTCATGGCCTAGGGCAACCCCTCCTTCCAGACCTGGTCCAAAATTTAAAAAACAATGTTTTATTCCCTATACGTGACATTGCCCTGAGCTAAACACGTGTATACGCGGGTCTGTGTATATCCAACCTGTGTATATGTATTAAAACGCTTAAAAAAAAACTCCTTAATTTTGGGTAGAGATCACGGGTTTCACCTGTTGATTACCTGTTAGTACCCGTGGCCCAACTGTTCCCAACGAATTCCCAACTAAAAAACTACTTTGGAAGAAGTATAAAAAGGCTTCAATGGGAAGGCCAAAGGGGGGAGAGAAGAGAGAGAAATATTATTATGCTAAGTTTTCCCTCATCAGGTCTGAAGATCGTAGTGCATCCTACACTTCCCCCATTTTACAGGAAACTCTTGTTTCCTTGTGTGTGTTGATGTGTTCATACTACTTGAGATATCATGGAGTAATTCATGGAAGGAGTTTGTTAGAGGCTTGAGATTGGACAAATCCGGGAGACGGTTCCCCTTGGAGCCCGCAAAAGGATGAATAAGGTGAAATTATTCCTTTTTGTACTTTATTTGTCTATAATAAAAGAAACACATGCCTTTGTTCCTAATATAAATCTTCTTCATATTTATGATATTCATGTTATGATTCATATGTGAATGGTTGTTTAATTGCATAACTAACTACCTTTCATTATAATATGAAGATGGTTTCTTTATGATGTTTAGTCCATATACTATTGTACTTTCTTGAATTAATTGTTTTGCAGGTCAAAGGAGCAAAAGGAACTCCAAGATGGACCCTGGAAGGCTCTTCTCAAACCTAGGACCTCAGGTACGCCCTCTATTGTAGAGTTTGCTTATATTAGCATGATGGTTGTTTGGAATGTGTGTTTCTCTGTATAGATAACCTCCAGTCTGCTAGGGTATTCACCCAAGACCCTAGGGGAAAACGTAGGACCTCAGGTATGCCCTCTATTGTAGAGTTTGCTTATATTAGCATTATGGCTGTATGGAATGTGCATTTCTCTGTATAGATAACCTCCAGTCTACTAGGGTATTCACCCAAGACCCTAGTGGAATTCCCCTAGGGTCTTGGGTGAATACCCTAGCAGACTGGAGGTTATCTATACAGAGAAACACACATTCCATATAGCCATAATGCTAATATAAGCAAACTCTACGATAGAGGGCATACCTGAGGTCCTACGTTTGAGAAGAGCCTTCCAGGGTCCAACCCCTTCTTGGAGTTCATTTTTCTCCTTTGGCATGCAAAACAATCAATTCAAGAAAGTACAACAGTATATGGACTAAACATCATAAAGAAACCATCTTCATATTACAATGAAAGGTAGTAAGTTATGCAATTAAACAACCATTCACATATGAATCATAACATGAATATCATAAGCATGAAGACATGTGTTTCTTTTATTATAGAAAAATAAAGTACAGAAAGGAATAATTTCACCTGATTCATCCTTTCGCATGCTCCAAGTGGAACCCTCTCCCGGATTCATCCAATCTCAATCCTTTAACAAACTCCTTCCATGACTTACTACATGATATCTCAAGTAGTATGAAGACATCAACACACACAAGGAAACAAGAGTTTCCTGTAAAATGGGGGAAGTGCAGGAGGCACTACGATCTTTAGACCTGGTCAGGGAAATCTCAGCATAATAATCTTTCTCTCTCTTCTCTCCCCCCTTTGGCCTTCCCATTGAAGCCTTTTTATACTTCTCACAAAGTATTTTTTTAGTTGGGAACTCGTTGGGCCACGGGCACTAACAGGTAATCAATAGGTGAAACTTGTGATCTCCACTCGAAATTAAGGATATTTATTTTTTTTTTAGTTTTTTAAGATATATACGTAGGTTGGATATACAAAGACCCACGTATACATGTGTTTAGCTCAGGGAAATGTCACGTATAGGGAATAAAACATTGTTTTTTAAATTTTGGACCAGGTCTGGAAGGAGGGTTGCCCTAGGCCATGAGTGCAGCATCACAAACCTCAAGAGTGAGATTTGGAGCTATAACAGATGCCCCCTAATATATGAGGTTATAAGGGGTACATCATGCCCGAAATGTATTAAGCAAGTCCATGGAAAGGAAGTTTGTCGAAAACTGAGAAGGACTTCACCAAAATTCAACCTGCCAACCCACAAAAGGAGATCATAAACAAACACTATCTGAGGCAGGCATACCCATGCTCAGAGAAAGTACAACATGTCTGCATATCAAGTACAAGTAGATCCACTAAGTATACAAGTATAAATGATTGGAAAATACATAATGGATCATCTGATCAAGATCGAACAAGTACATGTCTGAATGTCACATATAAGAATGATGCTGAAGGATGAAGCGGATCATTGATATCAAAGACTGATCTCAAAAAGTACCAAATGAACATGTGGAATAAGATGGTACTACACTACAAACTCAGGTGCCAGCACATAAAAGGTCGCCATGAATGACTACAACATATAAGGTGAAGTGGTATCAACTAGCAACAACAAGAGCAACTGTCAAGTGAACCAATAAATGCTGATACAACCTGAGGTCTTCACCGACCATCATGGTACATTTCTACAGCATGGGAATAAATGATTTGAAGTCGACCATGTGAGAAATCATTTTATTACCGGTCATTGATGTATACCATTAACAAACGCGACACTACTCACCGATGATGATGATGAGTGTCAAGGTACCCAATACAAACTAACAAGTGTGAATAAATGAGCTAGAGTTGAACACCTATAAGAATCTATCGATCAGGAGACAATGATGGTTTCCCACTATCGATAGTGAAGGATCTGCCACTAATGACTGCAAACCCCAAGGTACTACCAAACGGACTCTATATATTTGCCCCAGAGCAATGAGTCGAAGTCGATAGGGAAAGATCCGCTAGAAGGAAGGCATTGAGGCATCTTTCATCAATCTAGCACGAGTGTAACCTATAGGCCAATAATGCAGAAGGAATCAGGCGAGTAAACTAACCGAAGTACGTTTCCGGCATACACAAGATGTGGCTAGCACATGACAGAAATCCTCTGAACCAACCAATAATGAAATCTGACACAGAGGCAAGGTATCCACCAATAGGGTCAAATGGAAACCAAGGTATTGCATGAATCCCAATGTGTGATAATGTAAGCTGATGTCAAACACAAGGGAAACCACTCAGTCAAAGACCCATGATACTGATCGATGCTGAGCACAAGGTGACCTATCAATAATGAAAATAGGGCCAGGGTGCAGCTCTAGCCTTGTGCTCAGAGCAAGATGTCATCATCGATAAGGACAAGACCTACCAGCAAGAACTCAATGGAGACCTTCTCAAACCGGCATGAGTAAAGGACCAATAGAACTGATGTGATGATAGACATTATACTGACAACCAAGGATGGCCAACTGAAAAATGAGTCAAGAGACACCGCAGAGAGGCCGACTCAGGCTAAATTCCCTTGAACAAAAGCACGACTCAATGTGACTATGTGGCGGCATATAATGACTCTGTATAAGTTCGTTGTGCAAGAGGCACAAACAAACCCTCCATATGATTGGAAGAGATAGCCAATCGAGGGAGAACTAACTCAATAACAAGGTTAATGCGTACCTAAGTCAAACTAAATCTCGCCCAAACAAAGGAGACTTTGTTTTGAGTGCTTTGTTCAAGGGCAACACGATTGACTCTAGCTGCCAACAATAAATGGAAACACTGTCCCATTCCCGCTCTTTTTTGGAATATATAGTTTTTTTGGTCTTTTTATTTTAAGTTGGAAAAGGAATAAAAGAATGTTATAGTACAGTGGAAAGAACAAGTGTCAGTGAAGCAGATGATCTAGTTCCTGGGATTGGAACAATCCTATGCTCAATGCAGGGAGGCGAAAACTGGTCAAAGACACTCAAAGGTGTGTTCCTTCCATGGGTCAAGGTGTGTCAAGTTGCAGAAGTCAAAAGTATGCAAATTTGATTTTGCAGTCGTCATGGTCAAAAGTTGGCTTAAACACGAGTCCAAGTGAAGCTAGCTCAAGGCAAAAAGGTGCAAGTGGTCAAAATATAATGTAGTAGTACAACTCAACACAAAGGAGCCTCTAGGGTATAAGGCCAAAACAAATCGAAGAAGCAAAGAGGAATGAGTCTTTCAGTGCATAAGTCATGGCGGGACTAAAGAGGACTTCTGAGCCTAGGGACAAAAAATCGGCATGAGTGCCAAGTGACAACAAGGTACTAACTAGGGCACCCATGATAAGGTAGGCTCTACCACACAAGTCATGATACTTTTAAGCAATGAGAAGGTTTCACACCATAACTTGGTGGGGTCGATCCTCAGTCCAAAATGTAAAAGGAAACTGATAAGTGCACTATGCAGGTGGAAAAACCTAACCTATATGCCACTTTCGAGAACCAATACCTGTCAGAACGGACCAACCATAAAAATTTCCAAAGGAGAAATCTTCCAAGTTCTGTATACATAAAGAGGAACACTAGAAAAGAAGTTAATACATCCGACATATAAAATTCATGTAAAATCTTGTGTTATAGAATACAAAACTTAAAAATGTGTACCTCATATATATAATATGGTACAGGGAACCACGCAACCTTGCAGCTTATGTATAATAGACCTTCTGGAAAAACCCCTTGCAGGGCTCAGGCCAAGGATTCCTTTGGTATTCAAAACTCATGGCTTCAAAGAGTTCCTCCTGTGAAGGCAAAGCAAGTTCTGAGAAATCATGAGACCTACAAGGATCGAAAGAGGGAATTAAAGGGTCCCATGTCCCTATAGGAAGGATCTATCGATCAAATACTAGGACCAAGTCCCAAGAAGGAGAATAATAGGTAAAAGGATCCTTCTTAGAACTGATTGAACATTGAGGATTCAATGCCACATAATTCACCCGTGGCGGGTAGAGTCTACTTGAACAGTCAGAACAAACCAAGGGGTATTCTGTAGTAAAGTCGAATTAGGGTGGTAATTATCAGATGCAAGATGATCAATAGTGACAATATTCCCGTTATGAGGAAAGCACATTACTCGAAAGAGTGAAGACACTACAACATTCATAGCATAGACATAATCACGCCCATGTAGCACATTGAAGTCTAAAGGGTTGTCAACCACCATCATATCGATTAAGACAGTCTTCCTGTTATCACTCAGGTTGTCCCTAAGCTCCTGTAGGGATACGGCTGAGGTAACCACAAACCAATCTTTGGATTGCAGGTTCTAGCCCACCTACAATCAGAGAGGGCTCTCTCTTTATGATTTAACTATGTTGATGGTGATTTTAGGTTAGTTGTCAGGTTCAGGGGTTTTGATTTTTTTTTTTTGGATGGAAGATGTATGCCAAGTCGAAAATTCCAAGCAGAGAGGCAAGGTAAGGTGTGATAAGTTTCAAACCATTGGGCATGGAGTCATGGATTAAGGGTCACTGTTGCGTTTTATTGGTCACAAGAGGATTGTAGAGCGGGATAGCCACACATGAAACAATTATCAATTTGTTGAAAGGATGGAATGATGGTCAGGGATGAAAGGCAATTAAGAATCTTTCATCAAAACTGACAGGGAGGAGAAGTGAACGAATGGTTATCTAGGAGTAGTTAAGAATTCCTAAACTATCATTCATATGTGAAAGAAACAACGTAAACAAGATCATTTAAGTATGCATGTTCATAACTATTCCTGATGAAAACATGAAAATTTTGAAAAATTGAGCCTAAGGTGCAGTTAAGCAAATCCTAAGCTATTCTTCTTTTCTTCCATTTAGAGGGTGGATTTCTGATAAAACAAACATGAATAAAAATAACAGATTTAAGAAACACTTGTTGAACCATGTCGAAACACAGGAATTCCACAATCACTCCTCGGCCAATTAAACACAGCAGACAGTTTCAGAATACATGCTTTCAGTAGTCTTTGATTATAGAAAGCATCACAGTTACAGTGCGAGTCTCTTCTTGAGAGAAATATCAGAATAACAAAGATCAAGCTGCTGATCAACCAACCAACCAACTCCATTTTTCAGGGTGGTATATATAAGCAAAATATCTGAAGTCATTTATTACAATTGACCTAAACAGGTCTGCTGAAAAAATCTTTTTCTAAAACCTAATTGTCGCTGGAATTAAATGCAAGTATGTCCTTTGGGCTGCGCTACAGGCAATTGAATCAAGTTGAGTTGATGAGGTGTCCTGTGTGACTTGGTGTAGTGGTTCTGTCATAATTGTGCATTGAGTTGTGGTCCGCTAATCTTCTGTGAGTTTAATGTGTAGTCATTTGTGCTGGTGAGCCTTCAATGCGTCTTCAATTGCTTCTTGACTTTCAGAGCTTTCATTTTAATGTTGGATTTGCCTCGAGCCATGTGAAAATCTCCTCTGATACACTTTGCTGCTACATTGATGGTCTTCGCTGCTTCCTGATACTCTTTGACGTGTTTTTTGTCTACATATTTGATCTGATTCTCTTTCATCTCTGTTCCTCGTCTCTCTCTGTCTTCAAATTCGTTTAATTTGGTAAAATCGGGCAATTTCGGGCTTTTTCGGCGCAAAAAGGGCCAAGGAATCGAAATATTCCCTAAATATTCCCCAATATGGCCTATTTCTCATAGCGATGCGCGATTAGCGCTTCACGCTAATCGTGCATTGAAAACTGCCTGCATTTCTCATTCCGAAGCTCCGAAGCTCGACTTTCGCGCTTGCGCAAATTTCCGTTTTTTTGGCTACTGAGGTCAGCATGACGGTAGCTGTATGGCGGATGACGTCAGTAGTGGGGTCCTTTGGTACGGATATGACGTCAACATGCTAACGTCATCAAGGTGACGTGGCAGTATGGTAGGGTGACATGGCAGAGACATGTGGCAGGGTGACGTGGGTCGGGCGCAAGCTATGTGAGGTGATGTGGAGGCGACGTGGCAGGGTGAGGTGGCGCTCCTGTTATGTGAGTGGAGGGCGGTTTTTCCTGTGCATCAGACCGCCTTTGGTACGGAGGTGGTTTTTTTCAGGGGCGGCCTGATGCAATGGGAAGCTGCCACCTGTCCCGGTGTACGACGGTAAAACTGTCGGACATCGAGTGGTAACCTACCACCACAATAGGGTGCCCGATGTGAACAAGGGCCATCGGATCTGGGGGGCCGATCCGACGATGGACGGGATAGGGAGATGCGCGGGGTTTATTAAAAGCACGTGCACGTTAAAGGTTTAATTTTCCGCGGCGCTGTGGGTTTTAAACTTTAGGAAATGGGTTAAATGGGTTTTGGCGCGTTGGAAATTTATTAAACAAACATTAATAATTTCCAAAGAAAAATGCGCGGGGGGGTTTTCGCATTTGGAAATGGTTTTCTTAGTGTTTTGGAAGGGGTCCAAACACATGAGAATGGAAATTTATGCAAAAGGAGGGTTATTACTAAAGTCCAGATGACTTAGTATTTCCTAGAGAAGTACTTATTGTTATATTTCAACCAGGGGGAGGGGATATTTACATAAGGGGATTATCTACATAGTTTTAGTATGGGGATGGGGAAAATATAGGGAGTTAAATAATAATGTCATTAGTTAATATGGAGATGATAAGAAAGTGCTAAGTTTCAGAGATCTTAGGCTTCAAAGGGGAGATAGAACCTTATAGAGAAAGTATGGACCCTCCTTGAGTGAAGTAGATCTTCACCCAGGCTAGTGATATGGGGAATGATGAAACTAAGAGATATCAAGAAGATCTTGACCTCTTTTTGGGGAATTAGTTAATGATTTGGGGAAGAGGAAGAAAGGGAAGTTAGTTATGCCTGATTTGAGCTCCTTCACATGAAACTGCCTGATGATTGTGCCCTGAGTAGAGATGATATTTTGAAAACATAGAATTGAATCAGAAATCAAGATTTTGCAACCTCAAAACTACCTACCCAGCCTACTTACCTAACATTTTTTCTTCTTTTGATTTGGGTGCACTTAGACTTGTAGACCCAACATTTCAATTTTTTCTTTTTATGCCTTCCTATCTACAAACTACCCTTATTTCTTGCAAGGGCCCAGATTAAGTAGTTGGGCTCCTTTGATTCTCTACCTATCTAAGAATCTGCAAAGATTAAGCTGTTTGGACAGATTTTCATTCTCTATATTCTAAAACAGGAAATTGAAACCTAGGGAGACCAATATTAAGCTATTTGGACCTCCCTTTAGCTGAGAATTGTACAAAACTAGAATGATTCTTCAAAATTGGAATGCAGTAGGTGAACTTTCAGTAGCCTTCTTTCCTTGGTGACTGTTTAGCAAATATGGAGCATTGCAACATGCAAAGTATGACATATTTGGCCTGTAAAAATGTCAATCATTAAATATGAGTAACCTGCTGCAGCAGGAGGCTAACACTTCCCACATAAAGTGATAGGCAATTGAGGAAGAACACCTATAGATTCACCAGGCCTTTGATCATAGGCTAACAACTGACTCTGAGCTATCAACAACTTTGGGGAACCCAAAGATTTCTAAGTCAAAGAGGATATAATATTTGCAGAGGACCCTTCATCCACCTGTTGTGGCCACCAACAACCCCCCTCCTTCTTTAGTATTAGCAATAACATAAAACAAGTGGGGACCCTTAGTAAAAAATTCAAAAAAAAAATTGTATTATACTCCTTAAAAATATATCGCATCGCGAGAAGAGACAAGAACATTTCTTTATGAGCACAATAAAAACTGTGAAAAAGTGACGCAAAATTCATCGCGTCGCATACATTAAGAAATGCCCATAAATGAAGATCTTAAGAAATCTCCGATGGCCGATATGTGACATCGCATGTCGCAACATCGCATAAACAAATACAATGATTTAACACAATCTGCGATAAATGCGATGCTACGATGCTGCGATGCTACAATCTGCGACATCACAACCTTGACAAAATGCGACAATGTGATGACGTAATGAAAGTTGCAGAAGTCGCCCATCGCAAATTTTCCTCGGCTCAACATTCAAAAAAATGTTGTCCGTAAACCAAAAAATTGGATGCGAACCTTAAAGAAAATTAATGAATGTACGCCAAAGTGTTAATGAAGGACAATTTTGTGTTTGTCAAGAGAGTCAGTTCACAATGGGTAACATTGTTTTATACATTCGTAGAGCTTAGAGCTTTTGCATCAATATTTATTGTCATTACTCTTTTTCCTTCGCGTGAACTGCAGGAATGAAAAACAGGATACATCTAAGGAAAAAGGGAAAGCGTCAACGCTCAGAGACAGAGAAGAGATGCCCTCATAAACAGATACCGCATGCAATAGAACCGCGAATTCCAGAGTATTTCTGAACAGATGCTGACATCAGTAGCCGACTCAACACTTAGGGTCAAAAGCTCACAAAAGCAACATGTTTACAAAAAAAAATCCTGAAGCTTATACCCGGTAAAGGAAAAGGCGCTAAAGGCGAAAAACACACCAGAAAGGCCCGAATCAAAGAATGGAGGCAGTTTTCGATGCAAGGTCCCTAACTTGCTTAGTCATTCACAAGTTCGGAAATCAAGATAGCAAAAGCAGAAGGCAACCAGCCGACTCTTCCCAGGCAAATGTTGAATGCTTGCAACATTAAGGAGCAAAAGCAGAAATAGTTAGGAATTAGATTCGATTTTTTAGAAATAAGTTTGCTTAGAAAAAGGGCGGTCGTTTAAACCGTATCCTAAATCTATGTAATTAAGTTATTTAGTTAGCAGTATTCAAACCATTCTCATGCATTTAGAGAAGGGTCTAGGAATTTGTCAAAAACTTATCCTCAGAACATGCACTTTTGCACCGTCAGAGGAGGTTTTGATGAATGAAAGGATCAAGATTTATTGATGTTTGTATTTGATATCTGCTACTGATGTTGCACTTCTATACTCTTAGTAGATATTAGAACAAGGAGAGATAAATCATTGTTGCTTGAAGCTTATGAGTAGGACCAGTCATAAATGGTGCTTTTATCTCTTGACCATTTTTGCTTATATTCTTAAAGCAATATACAGTTTTTAGTTGCTTATATATTATTACATGAATTTTTGTGTTACCATTTTGCATTTTTCTATGGTGGAGCCATTTATTTATGTTTAATGTGTGAATAACTTATTATGCAATATGCTGTTCACAACTGTTTTTCCTAACTTCTTACGCAAAGTGGTTCATCTGAATTGATTTCAATTCTTATAATCGCTGAATGATCTTTATTACCAGTTATTATATGAAATCTCTTTAGATCGCATAATAGAAGAATTACATCCCAGGTTAGCATAGATTAGATGTATTGTTTTCATTAGATTACAATAGCATAGAGTTAGATTAAAGTAGTTTAGATAGGAACTTTTAGATCTGCAACATCCGATCCTGCACACACACACACCCTTAGATTGGGAAACTAGTCCTATTATCCCCAGTTGGACCCACTATATCAAACAGATAAGGAGCTGTCAACCAAGGTCTAGACCGGGCGGTTATCCCCCTTGTTGTCGACCCGATTTTCGGGGCATCAACATATTTGGCACTAGAAAGAGGGCCTGAACTATGAATGGCACCTAAATAAAAATCTAAATACCATTCTAAGAGTAAATCGCCCTCATCATCTCCCCCGACTTCCCAAGTACGTTTGAATCCAGAGTCAGAAGTCGCTTGAGTATCAACCACTGCTACACACCCTAATATTTCAAGCCAATATACCATTGAACCTCCTGAAGTTGAATCTCTGATTCACAAACTTCAGGGATTTTTCATTTCTCCTCAGAGGTTTGATAAATCTCAAAGCAGTGTGACTTCGCAGTACAATCCTGCTCAACCCCTAACCAGGTTAAAGAGTGAAAAAATTGGCATTCGGCCAACTGAGTTGCCTCTTCCCACCAGGAAAAGAGCGAGGAAATTACTGCAAGAGTCTGACAGTGAGATTCTTTCGTCTACATCATCCATTTCAACTACCCCACCACAAAGTCAACCACCCACACCTCCATTCCAAACCATCATCCATCCGTCTACTGGAACCCCCACAACCCCTCTTCAATTATCTACGATCATAGTATCCTTATCTTCCCATCTACAGGGATCATCTTCTGCACTTTCCTCTACTAGCAGCTCAACGATGGCCTAGTCTCCATGGACCAACCCTAGAGCAGTTTTAATGTCTACCCCCTTGAGTCCAATACCGGCACATACTGAGAAATGGCTGCCAAAATTCAATCTAGAAGCAGGCATGCTAGCAGAAGAACACATAAACAATTTCATGCTTTCTATCAATCTCAACGGAGTTACCAATGAAGACGTTGTTGTTCGGATTTTCCCCTATACACTACAAGGGACAGCTGGTTCATGGTACTTTTCACTACACTCCGGGTCTATCACAAGTTGGGATATCTTCCAGGATCAATTCCTTACCAAGTTTGGTGATGACAGATCAATGGCAACGTTAATCAATGACCTATCCAACCTTAAAGCCGAAGCTAAAAAGCCTATCAAAGATTTCAATTTACAGTTCAATAAAATTCTCAAAAAAATTCCCACTGCTTCCCAACCCAGTGAAGAAGTACGATGTGAATGGTATATTACTGCTTTACCATCAAACACAAAAATCTTCATGGATAGAGCAAATAAAACAACCTTAGTTGAAAACATGACAGAGGCAATAACAGTAGAGAAACGCGTAATAGCCTTGGAAAAGAGATCCACAATAGAGGAACGCAAATCTAAAAAAGTAACCTTCAAAGAAGACTCAAAAAAGAAACAAGCAAAAGACCCTTTCAATTTGGAAGGATTGCAGAAAGTTTTGAAGACCATGTCTAATGAGATGGTTGACATAAAAAAACAAGTAGCAGAAGCTTCTTCAAAAAATACCTACAAAGCTTTTAAAAGAGGTCCTTCGACGGATGCAAAACCACCCAATGCCATTTCAAATGCTAAATCCAAGGAAGAGGAAGAAGAAGAAAGTGCCACTGAAGGGCAGACTGATGACGAAGAGGTTGTGGAATTACATTGAATGTGGGATTTCATCCTCCCACAAGAAGAAGATCAAGAAGTATTTCCAGTTAGCACACGAAGCAAAAATCAGCTTGATCCTCCCCAAACTACCTCTAAGCAGAAGAGCGCAAGCCCTGCAGCAAAAGATAAAGTCGCAACAAAGAAAATGACCACTAAAGCAACCCAATCTAGCCCAATCCAAGGAGATCAAACAACACCATCAAAAACACTGATAGTGTCGGATGAAATGGAGTACACTATCATTGATGACATGAAAAAGACTAGGGCTAATATTACCCTTTACGAATTGAGCAAATTGAAACATCAACAGAAGATAATGATGAAAGAAATACATGTCGTGCCTATTTCATCTTTGCCTACTGCTTTACTCTCTCAAGCTTCCCACAACATGGGAGGACCTCCAACTAACGCGATCAATAAGATTGATCCAAATGAGATCGCCTTAATTGGAGGAAGATCAAGATCTCACACTCCCTCGTTTCTTCTCACTTATGAAATTTTCAATAAAAATGTGCACAATTGTTTGGTAGATTCCGGTGCTTCATCGAATATTTTACCCAGATCAGTATGTGCCAAGTTAAATGTTCAACCACAAAAATTCACAGTGTGCATAGTTCAACTTGATCGATCTCAAATGGAAGTGATTGGTGAACTTAATCAAGTAACCATAAGATTGTCATCCAACCCGAAGATATGTCAGGTTATTGACATTCTAGTGGCTGATATGCCATAATTCTACGGCCTAATTCTTAACAGAGATTGGTCCGAAAAACTCCATGGATACTTCACAACCGACTGGTCGCACATGTGGTTACCCTACAACGGTAAACCAAATCAAATAAAGGTTGAACGAGAGTTACACCAGAAGTACATCGTAACAGAATTAGAGGATAAAATGAAACAATAGCGTATAACAACAGTATCATAGGAAATTACTCGGTAGATTCTTTTCTCGGCAATTTCAATGCTCAAAGGGGCGTATAAATCAGTCACGTCTGAAGAGTCGGCTAGTGTTGAGAAAAAAGGTAAAGGGTCCCCCTCTCCATGGTTGTGATTGCGATATCTTTGGTGGGCCCGATCCCGCAAATCGACGATCAAAAGGATAAATGGAAAAGCCATAGGAAAAACACAATAACTCACCAGGATCTGGTATTTTTCTTAACAAAGGAAAAAGGCCCCCTAGACAGGAGCCTAAAGGCCTTAGCACCTGAGGGCTAACCCCCTAGTCATAGCCCCCGGTCATATGATAAGAAAAGAGGAAAGGGGCTAAACCAAAGATGGGTTGAGGGGGATCATAGCTCATAGATTTGTAATGTTTCAAAGCTAAAAGCCCCGATTATAGAAAGGCCCCGATAGCACAATAAAGTGCATTGAAGATGTATGGGTTGGCAGCTGAAGCAGTGCATGAAGTATGGCATGGTGATAGATTAGTATGGGGGGGACTCAAGAAGACTTAATTGCACATCATGGTGCTCCACTCCATCATGCAACAAAAGACTATATGGATACACTCTATTCCCATTCTACTATAGCTATTCGCAATCGACCCACTCCCTACTCCATTGAATGAGCTACTCAGTCGGTTAAGGTAGAATTGACAGAAACCAACCAAATAGCAGGGGAAGCACATCAAAACAGAGATGTGGCTTGACCAGGGGCCTCCAATGGAACAACACAGGGACACCTCCTCCTTCATTTTTCTGTTTTCCTCCCTCTTTCATTAGTTCTTCAATTTCCATTTATTTCCAAGAAAGGGAAGAGATCCCCATTATAATATTTTTAGGAAAAAATGCCATCCCAGGCCCAGGAGGCTAGTCCATTGAACAGTTGGCCCTGGGCTAAGATATTTTGTAAACTTTAATTCCAGCTCCCACTCTTCTTATAAAAAGGGGGAAGCAACACTTTAAGAAGGGTTGGCTGGTTCCAGAAATTTTCACTCACAGGGTCTGAATTCTGAGATGCCATTTTGGTTCAATTTTCTTTTTAGGGGGGCTTCACTGATATTGTGCTGAATGTATGGACTGGTTATTTGGACCCTTTAAGATAAATGCACTTCCCTATTGATTCCAAGCATGATCGATGTGTAGTATGTTTTCCCTTCTATAACCTCATTTCATAAGTTATTTTTCCTTCTCTGAAATAATGTAATGAGATTGTTGGTTTCTCCTTGGTTCATGGATTTACTCTGGTTGCTAAATAAAGAACAATTCATGTGTGTATTACAGATTTACTTGTGTTGTTCAATAGTCTACAGTACCTGTAGTAACTACAAATTTACTTGTTATTAGATTAGCTTACAGTACCTCTATGAGCACAACCTTTCTCACACTTTTTGGTGATAGACGTACCCACATCATAGGCATGAAACCTCAATAAGTACTCCACTGTTTTTATCACTCCACTTCCTCCCTCTTCCATATTTCTATCGGAAAATCTTTGCTTAGGATTTTGTGTTGTTTAAAGCCTTATACATCAAATTCCATATTTTTGCTGGAACATTGCTGCTTAGGATTCTGTTTGTTATAGCCCTATGCATCTACTTCCCTCCTTCCTTTCCTCCTCTCCACCATTTCTACAATTTCATTTTTAAGTTTCCTCATTGTTGTGTGTCGGCCACCACAAGAAGAGGCCATTTCTCGTTGAGATTGCCCCAAATATACCCTCAACATTTGGATCCATGTGATGGCTTGAAACTACCTCAGTGAAGGCTTATTGAACCAAGCCTCCTATTACCTTTTTACGTGACAATTGGAGTGTTGAAAACCCCTCATAGATTATCTCTTAAGAACTCCTCTCTTTAAGATGTCCTAGGCACTTGTTTATAATCAACCTAGAGGCTATCTCTAAAAGTCTTTCTATCTCCCTTGCAGCACTTGTGCTACTGGTGCAATTTGAAGCGACAATAGGTGGTATATAAACTTCTTCCTGTTAGCACTAAAACCATATTATCCCTCAAGAAATTCTTTTCGAAAGTTCTCAACGCTCGAAGGGAGCTCATGATCATCGTGAATTTCAAGGTCTAGCTACTAAATAAGGTTTGAATTTTTCATTTTAAGAGTGTTAAAGGGAAAATCCCTATGCAACAGGTGCCAGTGGGGAGCATCAGCATGACATGATAACTCAGTCACATGTTGAATGTGGACGTTGAAGCGCCAATGCCAAGAAGCTACGCATGACCAAAATCTAATGGTGGACGTGTTAAACCATCCAACATTTCAGGGCACTCCATGTCATGGACATGCACGGTCATTAATTTCATGGACGAGTGCGAAGGGGGCCATGTTTCACCCTCTAGTGCCCCCTTCATCATTCAAATATTTTCAACAATGATTTTGGGAGTGGCATGTAGGGTGCCGCACATCCTTCCATGTTGGCACACCATCCCATGTCACCCTCCCACATCGATCTACATTGTGCCACATCAAACTATTCCACCGCTACGCCATGTAAAATGCCACATCATCCTACATGGTCCCCACATCACCCAATCCCCCCACATTAGCCTCTTATCCTTGTCATCTCTTCCATGTGGCATGTCCAATGACATGTTGGCGACATCATGATGTCAACATGACATATGCCAAATTTCATGTCGAATGAAATTTTGCCACATGTCAAGTCAAAATTATAAAAAGGGCTTGGGGCCCATTTTTTTGGTATTATATTTATTTGTCTTCCATCTCATTGTGCACACCCATGGAGTTAGTTTAATTGTTTCCATGTCATTTAAGCAAATAATTGCAAATCTAAACTAACATTTCACCTTATATCCACAAATTCTACTTGTTAAGGCCTCATATTTTCTAAATGTAAAAAGAAAATAGATTTAGGGCAAACCTTAGACCCTCCTCATGAAGAAACACACACCTCATGAGGAAAAATCCCTCATTTGGTAGATAAAATCTTCATTTCATCCAAATAAACTTCTCAGTGCATCCACAAGCTAAAATCACCTCAACATTTGCAAAATTTCACCTCAATTTTCTCAAAAATCCCTAAATTTGGCGATTCATGTGTGTTGGATAGTTTCACGGCTCCAAAATTTAAACGATTCTCCCTCCACCTCATTAGCCAACCTCCCTTATTCACGTGGCACCCATTCATTAGATGAATAATCCATTTTAGAATATCACCTTTATATTTTTCTCACTTCTTAGTCAGTGAGCCAATTTTCAACAAGTCTTGCTTCCAAATGGCCACCTCATTGGCCCAAAGCTCTATTGATGCCCCCATGAAGGAGAAAACTAAGGACCATGATTTTTATGATGGTTATTCCAATGTCTAATACCCACTGATAAATTCTCATAATATGAGGAAATTTATTTAGGTGGTTTAAATGGTAGAAGAAATGGAAAGAGATGATGATGATGATGTCACAGGATTACATGCACTAATGTTATATAATAGTCAGTTGGAAACTCCATCAAAATAAATTTTACTATGGAACAATTTCCTTCTACCATGTCAGCATCCAAAGCAACATCGTTAACCAATGTTTCCAAGCCTAGACATGTGTCACTACTCGAGCAATTTTAAGAGAGAGATAAACAAGAATCTAAAGAAAGGAAAAGGGACAAACAAATAATAGAAAATCAGTCACTCTGGCCTATGCAGGTTAAGAGTACACTAAACTATGAAAAGGAGATTTTCAATTTGGAAATATTATAGTCCAAGGTAGAAACATCCAAATACATGCCAGATTATCAGGTTCATCAACTATCCCTACTAGAAAATCATATTCGGTATACATATATTATGGATTATAATATGGAGGTGACTCATATGGTGCATAAACAAATGCATAGAACCAATGCTACAACTAGGAAATTGCAAGATTTGTGTACCAAAACTAGCTCATAGTTTAAATATGAGAGGATGGTATGCATGTCTACGAAGTTGAAGATCAAAACCCTAGAGGAAAAATTCGCCCACCTAGCTACACTCCCTTATGATTTAAAGCAGTTTTAAACCATGTTGGAGGATAAGGATAGGGAAATAGCCTCTATGAAGAAGCAATTCAATATTCCAAATACACATCTCATTGAAACAACTGAATTGGTAGTAATGAAAAAGAGAATCAGAAGCTAAAACATATGCTCCTTGAAGCCCTTATGAACAATAAAGAATACAAGGACTAAGTTGTACTAATAGAGGCATAGGTCAAAGGGATGAAGGAGAAGACGAGTGATACTTCTCAGCCTCATCAAACCCTTGATGTTCTAGTTAGGTAGGTAGAATCATTGGTGATATCAAAGGAATACAAGAAGTTGCAGGTTCTACTCTCAAATCAAGAATAATAATTGAAGATAAAGGAAGAATATCTATAAAATAGAAAGATATATTTGTACAAGACACAAGAGCATGGTGCACAAATTGAAGTTGAATTGAAATATTTGAAGAGGAAGAATCCAAGAAAATCCTATTTTAAAGTTTCCAAAAGAATAATATGGGAGAGGATAATGAAGGCAGAAGACAAGCATTCGGGTCATATAGAGTTGATGCAATTAAAGATAGAAATTATTAGAAGGGCCCATAGGGAAATGACTGTGACTAGGAATTTTATTGGTGACTTCCCCACCAAGGTTGGAGTGATCATAGATTTACTTAAACATATGCCCGAGGAGGAAGTTCTCAAGGAAAATATTGAAAGATCCAAGTGGGTAGTGAGGGCCAACCACATGAAGAGAAAACAAAAATTGGTGATAATGGTGAATAAGAAAGTAGAGGCATTGTCTAAGGAAGTACATGGATTTAATGATAAATGTGAAATGTTATCTCATCAAACCCCTGATGTTCTAGTCGGGAAGGTAGAATCATTGATGGTATCAAAGGAAGCCAAGAAGTTGTAGGTTCTACTCTCAAATCGATAATAATAACTAAAGACAAAGAACGAAGATCTACAAAATATCAAGATAGATTTGTACAAGACACACGAGCATGGTGCGCACATTGAAGTTGAATTGGAAGTTTTGAAGAGGAAGAATCCAAGAAAATCCTCTTTTAAAGCTTCCAAAATAATAATATGGGAAACAACAATGAAGGCAAAAGACAAGGATTGGGGTCATATGGAGTTGATCAATTTAAAGATCGAAATTATCTAAGGGCCCATAGGGAAATGACTGTGTCTAGGAATATTATTGATGACTCGCCTACCAAGGTTGGAGTGATCATAGATTTACTTAAACGTATGCCCAAGGAGGAATTTCTCAAGGGAAATATTGATAGATCCAAGTGGGTAGCGAGGGACAACCAAATGAAGAGAAAACAAAAATTGTTGATAATGGTGGAGAAGAAAGCAGAGGCATTGTCTAAGGAAGTACAAGAATTTAAAGATAAATGTGAAATGTTATACAAGCGAAAAATCCCACCATTCTTCGATGGGAATGGGGATTTATATTCCAAATAATCCCTCATGAAGAGACTAGTTGAAATTAAAGAAGATCAAAAAGAATTTGGGGAGGAGGGTCATGCCCTACAAGGAAAGGAAATTGTAAATTTGTATGAAGACTATTTTGAATTTTTTTCATATTAAGAGACTCTTCAAAGAGAAAGGTAAAGTGGATATTGAGACAATCACAACTTTATACGGAACCATATTGGATGCACAAACATGTGACATTTCATTCCACAAGGAATGGAATGGTTTAATGGATTTATATAAATTACCCATTCAAAGGGGACATGCACTAATTCCATAGGAGTCACTAGCAAAGGTAGGCTCAAGTTGCAAGCCTCCACAACAATAGGGACAACTGCAACCTCAGCCATCAGCATCAACACAACCAAGGTTGGCACCACCAGTAACCCAGCGAAGGTGATGATGCACACTCTTCAGCTAGCACAGGGACATGTCCACTACAACTAGATTAGGAGGGACCCACTCTATAGCTGGTATATTTCTAGAAACTTCTAGAGGAAGTTAGTTATGACAATTGTCATTTTTGTAAAATATTCCTTATGGTTACTGAATACCACTATTTGTTTTGGGTTAGATTAATTGGTCTTTATAACCTATATATAGGCCTCATTTTGATTTAATCAAGGAGAAATTTTCTGTTGTAAGGGAAACTATCTCATTTTTTCTTTAGAATTTGTTGGGATTTTTGAAGTTATTGTAAGGAAAAATTATGGAGTATGTCTTGGGTTGTTAGTGATTCAATCCAAGTAATTCTAAAATCCAACCCTATAATTTGAATTTTGCACCATATTAATACAATTATAGAATATTTTCATAGCAAATCATGTTGTAGACTCGATTTTTGCATGAAATCTAAATGTGATTGTTAATTGAGGAAAATCCTAAATTATATGAATTATTTTGTTTAATTTCTGTAGGATTAATTAAGATTGCTGAAGAGAATCTTTACTATTTTGGTAAACTTTTACATTGGTTGATATGAAATGTATAAACTCAAATTTCTATGTTTCTTTCAGCTACATTCTTAATTTATCAGTTGTTCATCTCGTATCATTAGGCTAAAATGAATTCTTAATTGTTCATTTTAGTTTTTTGAATTATTTTCTTAAAATTTTCTCTTCTCATTAAACCATTTATTTCTTTTATGTCAAACCGAAGGCACATGGATTCTCTAACTAAAAACAAGTCAAAATTATAGCCAACAAAAGCGCTTTTGAATTATTGACATTTTCCCTTACGTATATTCTCAAAAGAAATTGGAATTTTAAAGTAGAGATTGAAAACCTTATTTGAATGGCTCAAAGTGGTTCTTTATGTTTCTTTTATTTTCTTGATAAAACTTTAAGAAGAAACTAAATTGCATGAAAAATTTTATAAGCAAATGCATAGAAAAACACCCATAGATTTAGAAGCAAAATTTCACACACTTATTCAACATAGACAACATTCACAATTATAGAGTCTCCTTTTTTATGCCTATAATACCTTATATTGTCCTTTAGTTTTGGCCAATTTCACCTCAGACCTATGTACTACTTGCCTATCTTCTTCCAGAATATACCTTTTGTAGAAAATCTTGTAGATTCACAAGCTCATGCAATGTACTAAAGCACAGACAAGAATCTACTTCTGCTTTCAACCAGCGAAAGCCAATAGATTGATGAAATAAATATGAACAAGAAGAATATAAATCAATGGCACATAACACAAGATGTATTTAGGGAAATCCAATGCTCAAAACGCTACTATTTGTATTGCATATATCAAAAATATGAGTGAAGATACAAAGCTTGTTCTCACTAGAATAATTCCACACTCAATATGCTCAACTCTCTCAGCTCACAAGCTAGCTCAAGCCAAATCTTTAGCCTATTCAGCATCTCTCCAATCTCATAATCTCTTGCATAATTCCTAGGATAAAGAGCCTGTATTTAAAGGGAATTCATGCTTCCAAAACTGCGCAATCCAAACATAGGATGAATCTCTGATGCATGCATGATATTTACACTCCACTAAATAATATCAATGATAGTATGATGTCCCTGTACTCTACTCTCAACTGGGTCTTTCTCTGTGTAGGTTTTAACCCCGTACAGAAATTACTTGCATACGAATTCTAAAACAAAGAAAATAAACAATGCAAGAGCATATCACATAAAACACATATACACAGAGATTTTATCCTGGATCCCAAAACTGGGACTATCAGCTTGACTTTTCATTATATTCCTTTCAATGTTACAATACATATTTATACATGCCGAAGCATCCAATACCATGGACCGAAAACCATCGCATCCAAAACCATGGACTGAAAACCATCGCATCCAAAACCATGTGCGAAAATCATGTACAAAATCATAGGTAGGTCCACCCAACCTAACTTAGGGTCCAAAACCAAAAAATTTTACCTGCACCCCTCAAATCCCCTGTGACTCCCCCCTCTACGCAATCGGCACAACGAAGGAGGGGCTCTACCACCCTTATGACCCCCAGGTTAACTATGTAGGCTAGCCATGGAAAGAATATAACACAACCCAACATTCTCCCACTTGTTGTTTTCTTTCCATAGGGGGCCACAAGAGAGCTTAGTCGTTTATTCATCCCTGCAATGCCCATTGTTTCTCTACACCAAGAGAATTTCTCAGAGCTCACAAATTTTGTCAATGCATCTACAGTATTCTTCAAAGTGTCCACCTTTACCAGCAACACCTTGTTGTCTTCTATCATATCCCTCACAAAGTGATACTGTACATCAATGTGCTTTGTCTTTGAATGGTAAGCAGGGTTCTTGCCAAGAAATTTGCACTTTGGTTGTCACAGTCTATCCTTATAGCTCCCTATACTAACCCCATACTCGAACACAATCTCCGCAACCAAATTTCTTCCTTTCTTGCATGAGTGGCTGCCATGTATTATGCCTCTATAGTTGATAGTGCCACTATAGATTGTTTCTTACTCATCCAATTGATTGCACCTCCAAATAGGTTAAACACATACCCACTTGTAGATCTTCTCTGATCTAGATCTCTAGCCCAGTCCGCATCAACAAATCCACAGATATCCAAAACTTTGTCCAATCCTGGTCTTCCTTGGTAGCACAAACCATAATCACTAGTGCCACGCAAATACTTGAAAATCAGCTTCATTACTGTCAAATGCTCCTTCCCTGGTTATGACATAAACCTGCTCAATACTCCCACTGCATGTGAAATGTTTGGTCTAGTACAGACCATCGCATACATCAGGCTATGGAATGCACTTGCATATGGAACACGGGACATATCCTCTTCCTCTTCTTGTGTCTTGGGGCACTGTTCAGCAGATAACCTTACACCTACAGGAATAGGAACCTTCATCGGTTTACTATCCTGCATATTGAACCTCTGCAATATTGTCTTGACATACTTCCTTTGGTTTAACCAGAGCTTCCTCTTTGCCTGATCTCTTTCAATTTCCATGCCCAAAATATAGTTTGCATCACCAAGATATTTCATGTCAAATTTGGAGGACAATTGGGTCTTCAAATCCTGGATAATTTCTTTGTCATTTCCAACCAGCAACATATCATCCACATACAAG
>APFE031500637.1:0-14843 GCA_000404065.3 Pinus taeda
TTTATTGATTCCATAATCAATTTCTAACAAGAAATTTTTCCAAGCTACTTCTCAAAATTGTCACTTGGCAACCTTGTATACTAATTTTTTAGTACTTTCATAAATATTCCTTTTTGAACAGAGTATAAGTTTATGGTGGAAATAAAATACAATTAAAATGAGTAAAAATGAAAGGGATGGTTGATAGTATTAGGCGGTCTGCAATAATGAAAGAGATGGTGGAAAAATGAAATTATGGTGAAGGGGTGTTATAGTGGTTTCTCATTATAATTTCCTAAACTTTTAACAAATTAAAAAGTTTTATAGATGATTTTACCTCAAGTCTGCTTTTGGAAGAACGTGAAATGTTGAAGTAGGGTTATGGGTGTTGGAATAAAACCATTCTATCAGTGAATAAATTCTTAAATCTGGAGCTTTGAAAAATTCTCAAACAACTTTTCATGCCATCCAATGTTGCAGAAAAGCATTTGTTGTGAACTCATTTTAATGCCAAATTGAGTGCTTCAAAAGGGAAACAATGTGTTTTTACCTTTTTCGCCACAACACGCCTTTGCAATCCATTTTTGATGAAGAAAAGGGGTTGTTGTGTAAAAATACCAAATTTTGTCCTTGTGCACAATGATGAAAAGAAAGAATCTACCTTAAAAACCCACTGAAATGTCCTTCAAAATTTCATTTTTTTAGAATTTTGCTTCCGTCTTAGTCAATTTATCATACTCTGAGAAAACCCCACATTTCATTTTTTTTGCTCCATTTTCTTGCAATATCTATGCGAACATTTCCATAGAATAGGCTGCTACAATCATAAAAACAGGTTGTTATAATAATAGCTACAAAAAATGAAACCTTCTGTAGTTGTTGCATAAAATGTCAATTTCTGAAACTATCTCTATTCTTCTTTTGAAAGTTGTTTTCTCTGAGTCTAATCTGTTGATTTCGACTTTGTGCTGAGAATGAAGTAGAAACCATGAAACATAATGCATGCTGACTGAAATTGATGTACTTTTATTGATTTGATTGGGAAATGAAATGAATGAAGAAGAGTTGTAGTAGTGCTCATCATGTGACTGTTGAATGACAAAAGGACAAACATACTGCTACAAGAAACTTTTAGAATCATAAAATGAACTTCTAAAAACTATTGTTGATTCCATTAAACCATATAATATTCATCAAAACCTAAATCCATGGTACAATTCTTACCATGCTAATGAATATGCCAAAGTTGAGCATGGAAAGAAATCATTGGATTACCCAGCACTGATGAAAATCATTAACCAATGTGAGACAACTCACTGACAATGCAAATGAGTGTTAAAGTACCTGAGTGCATCTTGACAGGGACGAATGAATGTGTTGAAGTCAAGCCACCTGTAAAATCCGAAAATCAAGAGAAATTGTTGTATTCCCATTACTGTCAACTAGGAGGTTTTCCATTAATGTATTAAATTTCCAAAGCCCTCAAAATAAACTCTAATCTTGGTCCCATATAAGGTGTTGAATTCAATGGGACGAGATCCATTGGAAGGTAGACCTTAAGGAATTCCACATTAGCCAACTCGAGCATAGAACCAAAAATGATTTGAAGAACCACAATAAAATATTGAAGCAATCATGAAATTGCAAAACTTATTGTGAACTTTGCTCGCCAATTGATGGCTTTCAAGTAAAGCCCATGTCCAATTGCGCCAATAAACTAGTTTTCAAAATAAGACTTATTTTTTTCTCTTTACTTATTTTTTTTTATATATGTCCTACTCTACTTTGAAAAAGAAAATATCCTTCAAGTATAGGAATACTTCCAATTGAACCATGTGTGTAACATGATGGCGAATAAAGTCATATGCAGGTTTCAAAGATACACTTTGATATATATCAAAATAGGAGAAACCAACTACTTTCATTGAGATGATGTCAAGAATTGTTGAAGAAGTGAGTGGTGCTCTAGCTTAGTGGTAGTTTGAAACCAAAGTTCAATAGTTGTGATTTCCTTGGTTCTCTTGCTCATCTGGATCATTTTGTATGTCTTCTTCGGCCATGCCATTCAAATCTTTTACTATAAGATGGTCCATCTCTTGGATGCATAAAGGATTTGATGACACACATAGTAGAAATTCCCCGATCTTAGGTTCCAACAATTGTTCTCCATTAGATGTAGTCCAAAATTATTTAGCATTCTTTGAATATTATTCTTCTTATGGACATTGTTTCTCAAAGACAGTCGAAGAATCTATTTTTTGCAATACTCTTCCTTATCTTGTTGGGTTGTGTTATATTCTTTCCACGACTAACCTACGTAGTGAACCGGGGGATTAGAGGGGGGGCGGCAACCCCCCCTGTCCGGGGGGTTTGAGGGGGGCAGGTAGCCCCCCTCTACGGGGTTCAGGGCAGCGCCCCGAGAAATTTTTTTTTGGACCCTATATTAGGTTGGGCGAACCTACCTATGGTTTTTTGGTCCACGGTTCTGGACGCGATGGTTTTCGGTCCATGGTATTGGATGCTTCGGCATGTATAAATATGTGTATTGTAACATTGAAAGAAACATAATGAAAAATCAAGCTGGTAGTCTCGGTTTTGAGATCCAGTGGGAAATCTCTGTGTATATGTGTTATGCTCTCGCACTTTTACTTTTCCTGTGATTTAGAATTTGTATGCAGGTAATTTCTGTACGGGGTTAAAACCTACAATTAGAATAACCTCTAGGTGAGAAACCTAAAATATTTGAAGAACCTATTGGGGAAGAAAAAGAACCCACTTCATCTACCCAACCTATGGCTAAAAACAGTAATAATGAGGTTTTCTCTATCAGAGAGATTAATGGAGAAGTTAGAATGAAGAATATAATCCTTACTTCCCTTCCACACTTCCATGGCTTAAACCCTAAGGGTCTTGATACCTTCGTGTTTTAATTTTCCATTATTTGTCAGACCTATGGCTATGCCTCTGATGACCAAAAGTTGAAGTTATTCCCCTCTACCTTTAAGGATATCGCCTTGCGCTAGTTTATTGGTATGCTTGGTGGTAGTAACACTACATGTTCTCAAATGCAACATGCCTTTAATGACAAGTATAAGGACTACTCTAGGTCCAAAGAAAACAAGGAATAAATATTTAGAATGACTCTTGTACTTGATGAATCTCTTGAAGGCTATGAGGAGAGATTTCAACTCAGTTATAAGAGGGTTAGATGCACCCTTGATCCTAAATCACTCAAACTAGTTCTTCTCTAATGGATCAGGGAAGACATGTTGTAGATCCTCAACATGCTGCCTTGGGGATATATATATTAGTTATCCTATGATGACAATAAAATTGTGTTTAATAATCACTCTAGGGGTGCTAAAAAGAAGGGTAGGGATAGTCAAGGCTTGGCCAATTCCTCTCCTTCTACAACATCCATCAAGAATGAGATTGGGAACATTTTGGATGACTTTAAAAGTAAAATGTTGCATAACTTTGCTTTGTAATCAAATACCATGTAGATCAAGAGAAAAAAAGAGGAAGCAGAGAGATCCCTATCCATTTTCTTCCCTAAATGAACTAGAAAGCACCCCATAAATGAATTCCCATTAAATGGCATAGAGGTTTTCTCAGTCTGTGAGGAAAACCATGCCACAGATAAATGCCCTTCTTTTCCTAGGTCAAAAGTTGTATACCGAGAGGTAGAAGGTGGGGCTGAGTAGCTCTGATTTATAAATCAAAGGAGGAATCAAGGACCTCAGCCATACCAACAGGGCATGCAAGGTGTATCTTAATCTTATTACCATCCCAACCAAAATTCACCCTTGCCACCCTGGTACTCTTCCACTCATCCATCATGGTCCACACCTCCTTCTTGGCATTATGATCCTCAACCTACCAATCAACCATTTCAACCATATAATCCCCAACCTCCTCAATGGAACCACCCTTCACAATGGTGGAGGCCTCAACTCAACCAACCTCCTACTCTATTTCCTCCACCTCAGCCTCAACCACATCTCACTCATCCTGCTCCACCCAGAATCCTCAGATGCCTGCTCAACCCAATTCGAACCTGAATAAAAAGCAAGGACAATGGGTCTATAGTGGAGAGACATATTAACCTGCTTATGTTGTGGAGATCCAAGAGATCAACTGTAGGTTTGGAAGAGTGTTTCCAGATAACTATCCACCATCTCCACCTAAATAACTGGAAGAGGAAAAGGAAGATAGTACCACTCAAGTAAATCCACCACCTTTTCCTGAGAGATTGATCCACCCTAGCCAACACACCAAAGAAGTTGAACTTCTAGGAGAATTGAAGAATATGTGTGTTAAAATACCCCTTCTCTAGGCTATTAAGGACACTCCCATCTATAATAATCTTATCAAGGAGAAATTTTTCAAACACCCTCGGAGAAGAAAAAGAGACACCCCCGTCATTAATGTTATTGGTCAACTATCTGGTTTGATGTTGGAGAAATTGAATTGTCCAAAATATGTAGACCCTCGAACTCTAGTAGTAGATGTGCACATTGATGGCTTCATTGTCCCTCATACCCTGATTGATATTGGGGCTTCCATCAATGTGATGACTAAATAAACCATGATAAATCTAAACCTCCAAGGAGATTTAAGAAAGGCCACTATAGTGATGCAACTTGTAGATAGATCTATAGTAGCTCCTGAGGGATTTGTTGAGGATGTCATGGTCTCCATTGAATCTTGGGAGTATTCTGTTTACTTCTTGTTTCTCCATCCCAAATCCAAGTTCAATGGCTATCCTCTCATCTTGGGAAGGCCATGGTTAGCCATTGTTGATGCTTACATTAGTTTCAAGGCTAGGAACATGACCATTAAGAATGGGCATTTGTCTAAACAATTGGTATTGTATCCTCCTGCTCAACCATCTATTGAGCATGACCTACCCTCGTGTCTATAAAAGGAGGAGGAATATGGAGTGTATCATACAACATCCTACCTAATCTGTACCCTAGATTTTGTAATAGGAGGGGACAACCTGATGAAGATGACCTCATTGACCAGATCCTTCAGAGCCAACCCCCCAATACCATGCCTCTTGATGAGATAGTGAAATAATATGAGAGTAGTCTTTGGACTAAATTATGCTAAGTTGACCCAAGTCCTTCCCATGTCAAAGTTGTATATGTTGGGTAGCGGAGGTCCCGCGTAACAATTTTGGGTATGATAGCCTAGAAAGTAGGACAAAAATATTGTAAACCTCCGAAATATGCGGAGCGCGAAATGTAAAAGGTCAAGTCAAAGGGTTGTTCGCCCAAGTAATAATATAAAACAGTATGAAGTAAGTACGTCCGTGAACCATAGGAAGGTATAAATAGAGCGCGGCTCTATGAGGGAAAGGCAGTTCGTTTTGGGTATAGTTTTGGATCTAAAATGTAATGGGTTTTTTAGGGAAGCATTATGAAAGCATTTGTAAGTCCCAGTCGGGGTTTGGGTAGTGGATAGAAGCTTTACAGCTATGTGCATAGAGGCCTGGAAGAGTCCGCAGCTGTGTGCGCGAACCCTTGCAGCTGAGTGTGCAAGGCGGATCTGGATGTAGTGGTGATAAGTCGAAATAAAGATAAGTTTCTTCTGCAAATTCTGTGTTACAATCTGAGTTATCGTGAATCTAATTGTGTGAATGGTTGATATAACTGTTCAATCTATGTGCATAGGCTTATGTTAGAGATATAGTTGAATTTGAGTTTATTATAAGTGCGCGAACTGGTTAAATCTATTAAATGTTCGCTTAAAGACCCTTCTAAGTAGATCTGAGTTACAATACTTCATCAAATAGATTAGATCTATAACAACACAATCATAGAAAGTTAACATCATTTTGCATGAATATAGAGCAGCGCGAGGCTACAGAACAGTGCACGATACCTCTAGACCACATCTAGACATCCCAGGGGTGCGGAAACCTGGTTCCAGCACCCTCCCCTACTACCTCGGGTGAGACCTCAGTCTGCACCCCATGGACTGTTGCCGAAAGGGCCAATAACTACGGGATTTGCTTGGCTAAATAATTATTCCAAACCTGGGTCAGGCCCATATAAGCCAACAAATGGTTCCGTTTCTAAGACTGGGATCTGCCTAAGCGGTGTCTGGTGTGAAACGCGAGGACTCTATAGAGAAGAAAAGAGAAGGATCGAAGGGACCAGGAACAATAGTAGTTCAAGGGTAACAATGACGAGCGTGATCCAGTTACCAGTTTTCAGAGGAGCAGGAGGTGAAGACCCAGAACAATTCTAGTTCATGTTAACATCAATATGGAACGCACAGCAAATTGCAGATGATAATATCAAAAAGGCTACCTTATTCAGCGTGTTGCAGGACTGAGCACTGACATGGTACATAAAGTACTCAAGCAATCACCCAACGGCGGGGACAACAGAAATCCAGACTGAAATGAAGAAAGAGTTTAACCGGCCGAAGTCAGAAACACAGTAGATTATAGGGTTCAAAGAGATCGCAATGATGCCTGGTGAAACCTCGTGGGATTTGGACCAAAGACTGAAAAGTACTATTCGTGAGGCTAACATGACATTGACGGATGCACAGCACTGCTCTTGGTTTATGGCATCCTTAACACCACATTTGAGGATGGATTTATCACAACAGAAGATCTCAACCCAGGCCGAAGCGCTAGAGACAGGGATGAGGTTACACAAAATTCGGTTACCAGACCTGGGGTTGGGAGTTCAACAAATCCAAGCGCAGATCCAAGATTTGTGTTTGGAAATGAAGAATTTAAAACAAGAGCAGGTACTGCGACCAGAAGTCTGGGAGGAAGTATGGTGTGTAAAGTGCAGAAGCCAGGGACACGATAAAGATTACTTCCCGGTCTCAGTGACTTTTGTGGCAATGGGGGGACCAACATTATTGCGACCAGAGGCACGAGCAAGACCGAGCACCACAGCCCCACTCTGGTGTGCAATCTATCAGGTGGGAGGAAGGCACAACACTAATAATTGTCATATATTACCAAAATACAACTAGACCCCCCAACAACTATTTTACAACTTTTATAGGTCGGTGGGCCACGAGGAAAGAGACTGTCATAGCTACCAACTGTTAATGGACTAGTCACCTACTTACAGAATCCAGACTGAAGTGCGAGGTCAAGATCTAGCCATGGCGATTACGTGTGGTGGCTTCTAGGGCCAAGGACGAGGATGAGGTGGAATGGGGCCAGGAAGGGGTCGCAAGCAGCTAATCTGCTACAACTGCGGGGGACCAGGACATTACGCGTGGTATTGTACCAACCCAGCTATAATTTCGTGCAGTTATTATGAGTAATTCGATCATGAGATGATAGATTGTCCTACGTTGATAGCATAGATTCACGAAAAAAGGGTAGCACAACCAACAACGACCCAAAATGTGCAGATGATGAGGTCTGAACCTCGCGAGGAAGATCCCAAAGTCAACATCATATTGAGAAGTGGCATGGCCACAAGAGTGGATGGAAGGAACTTAGGGACTGGTAAAGAGACATATTTGGAAGCTCAGGGGAGCTTCACGGAGGTCTCTACCCTAGGTAGTAGGGATCAGCTGGAGGCGGACAAGGATCCCTCAATGATAACTACCTTTTTAGAGACATGTATAAAATTTCTTCGTGACAACAAGGCAGTTAAAGACTTGCAGGAGTTGATAAATAGATGAGTAGGATGGAGTGAAACTTGCGTTGTTCGAAAGTTGGGAATACATGCATCACGGACTGGGAGGGAAATGTGGTTAACAGCACAAATCACCGACTATGAGATGGACCAGGTCATTCTGGACCTAGGCTCAGATGCCAACGTACTGCCAAAACAGACTTGGGAGCGCATGGGTAAGCCTACACTACAATGGTCCCCTATCCAGTTGTGGATGGAAAACCAGCAGAAGGTGTTGCCCATGGGAAGGATGCAAGGAGTTATAGTAGACCTTGACAGCATAAGTACTTGAACAAACTTTGAAGTTATTAAGCTCATGGATGAAAGTACACCCTATCCTGCATTGTTAGGAATAGATTGTGCCATTAACATGAACAGGGTTATTAATTTAAAGAAGTGGACTATGATATTTGAAACCAAGTCACTCCGTGTAGTCATTACGCTAGATCCGGCTGAAGGACCATGATACATTCAACCTGTGTGCAACAGAGAATGTGAAGACAACGTAGATTGTAGCTACAGAATGTCTGCCCAAAGGCAAGGATGGGTCAAGACAATGGAGGATAGAAGAATATCACGAAGTGAGAAGCCTACACTTCTGATTCAGAGGAGGAAGACGAGCAGTGGTACAACAGGTTGAATGGAGTAACCACACTACACTGCAACATGGTGACTAAATCTTTGTATTGCGTAAAGGCCCAAGATCGCCAATTGCCAAAGTATGATGGGTTAACAATAATAGATGAATTCCTCACCAAATTTGATGAATTGAGGTGGGTGCTACGCACGACACCTGTGCGATGGTGGGGCACACATGAGCACCAATGGTTTGATGCGTTGAGGTGGGCACTATGCATGACGCCTGCACGATGGTGGGGCACACATGAAGGGACATCCGAAGATTGGCGTGCTTGCAGGAACATGATGAATATCCGATTTGGGAAACCAACTACGCATCATAGAGAAATACAATGGACATGATGACACATGCATGCACCTTACTAGATGTATCAAAGCCTACGGAGAGGAAACTCAGCCAGAATGGGTGCACTTATTTTATCACACCATGGACGTCATTCCTAGAAACTAGTATACTAAAGCAGAGCTCTGGCACGACACAGGCGAATGGGATATCTTGCACGCAGGGTTTTTGTTGACATTCCTCTTTGAAGACCAATGGATGGATCCTATAGAAGAAGCATTATAGCTGATAAAGGCCACCATTTTCAAGGCACCACTAGAACTAGAGGAAACTGTGTAGCCCGACTAGTCGTGACAGCTAAGCCAGGCCCTCGAATGCTATAATGTCTAGGTAGACGATGAGGAGGATGACCCGTGAAACGTCAATATTCTGGAATCAGAGGGGGGCTATGAGGTGTGTGGACCTGAAATCGAAGATACAGATATCACGGTGCCATTGAAAACAAAACAATTCAATATCATGACCGAAGAAGAGCCAAAGTATGCAACGCTTGGGGACTATTGGGACGACGCCACAGTGGAGAAGGTCATCGAATTGCTTCGAGAATATCGAGATTTGTTCCCAACAAAGAATATGGAGCTAAAAGGATTCCTAGGAGACTTGGGAGTGATGTAGATAACGTTGAAGCCAGATGTGAAACCCTGAAGCAGCGACCCTACCAATTGAATCCAAAATATAAAGCAAAAGTCTGCGAAGAATTGGACAAGATGCTGGCAGCAGGAATCATTGAACCAATCGAGGATTTTGACTGGGTAATTCCGATGGTTGTGCAGGAGAAGAAACAGAGGGGTGAGATTCGCATCTGCGTGGATCTCAGCAAGCTCAATGATGCCTGCATTAACGATTCATTTCTAACACCTTTTACAGATAAGGTACTGAAAAATGTGGGGGGGCAGGAAGCCTACTCCTTCACGGATGGGTTCTCAGGATATCACTAGATCAAAATCGCACCAGAGGACAGGAGTAAAACAACGTTCGCCACTGCATGGGGTTGCTTTTAGTACATGATGATGCCCTTTGGACTGAAGAATGCGTCGACGATATTTTCACAAATGGTAGTAGTGGAATTTAAAGAATTTATCCACAAGTTCTTAGAGGTCTATCTCAATGACTGGACCGTGTTTGGACTAGTTAAGAAGCACGTAACAAGCTTACGGTTGATGTTAGATACTTGCCGCCGACACCAGATAGTGCTAAGCTTAAAGAAGTGTAATTTCCTTGTCCCAATTGGGAACCTGCTGGGCCATGTGGTCTATAAGCAAGGCCTGATGGTGGATCTAACAAACATCACCATCATACGCAATCTGCAAGCACCACGAAGTGTCAAATAATTACGCACCACACTGGGACAGACGGGTTACTATCGGAAGTTCATCAAAAATCTGTGCTCAGATCACAGCTCCGATGGAACAGTTGCTGAATAAGGATGCTACTTATTGCTGGAATGAGGAATGCAACAAAATTTTGGAGACGCTTAAGGAAAAGATTGCATTAGCCCCTATATTGGTATTTGCGAAATGGGACATCGAATTTCATGTGCATGTCGATGCGTCATGTATCGCATGGGGGGCGGTACTTACTAAACCAGGAGAGGAGGGAATTGACCACCCGATTGCGTTTGCAATTCGCCAGTAGTCAAAAGTTGAGAAGAATTACTCCACTACTAAGCGTGAGGGATTAGTGATGGTATACGCACTTCAAAAATTCCACCACTATCTACTTGGAGGTCACTTTAAGAGGTATACTGATCACTCAACGTTAAAATACCTAGTGAACAAGCCTGTGTTGAGGGGGCGCATTTGTAGATGGTTTTTGTTATTCCAGGAGTATGATTTTAAGGTCGTTGTAAAGCTGAGATGTCTAAATGCAGGCCCTGATCAACAATTGAGACTGGCAAAGAACCCACAAATCTAGAGGATGGACTCCCAGATGCACAACTATATTTGGTGCGCATAGCGGATGGTCAGTTTGAGGATATAATCCATTTATTAACTACAGGAACCACGCCACAGGGATATTCTGTTCAACAGAAGAAGGAATTAGTTATATGTGCAATAGAATTCACTATGATTGCAGGACACCTCTACAAAATGGGCGATGACAAAATATTGCATAGATATGTCCCGAAGTTCGAGCAAGGACAGATCCTAGCCGAAGCACATGGGGGGGTTGCTGGCGGACATTATGCGGGTCACGCCATAGCCCAGAAGTTTCTTCGCGCCAGATTATGGTGGCCCACTTTGCATCAGGATTCGAAAGCATACTGTCGATCCTGCGATGTATGTCAACGGACAAGGAAACCATTGCGAAGAGATAAAATGCTACTCCAGCCGCAGATGACACTACAACCATTCGAGAAGTGGGAAATCGATTTCGTAGGACCTATCGATATGAAAGGGAAGATGGGTGTGTGTTATATAGTCACCGCGACAGATTATTTGACCCGATGGGCAGAGGCACAGCTGGCTAAAGATTGCACGGATACAATAGTTGCGAAGTTTTTGTTCGAGAATGTACTGACAAGGTTTGGTTGTCCTAAAATTCTCATGAGAGATCAAGGAACACATTTTCTGAATGAAACAATCAATGCACTCACTGAAGAATTCCAAATATTTCACCAGAAAATTATGCCATACCACCCACAAGCGAATGGGACTGTTGAGGCATTCAACAAAATCTTGGAAATAGCATATACCAAGGTCTATAATGCACAATGAAATGACTAGGACTTGCGCATCCCTACTATGCTATGGGAATACCGAACCATGTGCAAAACGTTGACAGGCCAGACACCTTTTCAGTTAGTCTATGGTAAGGAGGCCATTATGCCTATGGAATATATTATGCCTAGTCTGCGGATCGTGACAATCGCAGGCATGGCAGACCACGGGGCTTTGGAGGAAAGGCTCGCACAGCTAGAGGAATTGGAAGAGGAATGGTTTTTGGCCAGATTCCATCATCAAGTACAGAAACAATGTGAGAAAGTGTGGCATGATCGCCATATCAAGGTGCACACCTTCAAGGAGAATGATCTAGTATTGCTATACGATGGTAAGTTCGAGAAATTCCCTGGAAAGCTCCAAAGGCATTGGTTGGGATCTTATGTCATCACAGAGGTTACCAATGGGGGCGCGGTTCATCTTGCCAAACTCTATGGAGACCCCTTCCCAGGCCGAGTGAATGGCAGTCACCTGAAGCTCTATACAGGGGGCTGACAGCCTAGCTAACCATTTGTAGGATAGTCTCACCGCTCCAACTAGTTGAAAGAGAGCATGGGACGGTAAAGAAGTCTGGGGGAAAATGGCATGAGTGCCAGGATACGCGTCGATCTGGCCCATCACCAAGATCGCAAGAACGCGGTTCAAAGTACGCTGCTGCATTGCTATGAGCAAAGGTGATTTTTCATGTCACTATTCATGACAAGATGTCTGCATTATCATGAAAGGGAGCGAGTGGCAGGCAATTAAGAGGAGTACGACCTAGATATGGAACGAGCTGCCACAGATTTTACACGGGGACACTAGAAGAGGCGGGAATAAGTGAATTGAAATTTGAATCACTTATAAATCACCAACAGGTATACACCGGGTGAACTACACTTCTAGAAAACATATCCTGAGTATCGATATGGAGCTGTTCATTATCTCTGCACAAGGAATAAGCCCGAGGGTGGTGATATGGTTGTTGGAGCAGCAGCACTCTAACAGGAGCATGGTGTTGACAGCTACGGGCATCCTGCAGACTGCAGCATCTGTTAGCACCTAAATCCGCCTTAGGCTAAAGGAAGGCAAATTTCAGGGTAACCACAAACCATGCTCAGTCTGGTAGCTAGCCCTACCAAAACAGGAGAGGGCTCTCTCCGAATCACGCTCAATGAATATTTAAAATGATATGGGCTAAGATGACTTACAGTGAAATATTGATCTTAGGCTAGTAAGTGAATATGGATACGAGAAGCGATTTTTATGCAAATTTCAGGGTAACCACAAACCATGCTCAGTCTGGTAGCTAGCCCTACTAGAACAGGAGAGGGCTCTCTCCGAGTAACGCTCAATGAATATTTAAAACGATATGGTCTAAGATAAATTACTGTGAAATATTGATCTTAGGCTAGTAAGTGAATATGGATACGAGAAGCGATTTTTATGAATGACTGTGTTTCTGGGATGGTATGGGACAAACGGACAGCAATGAGCAGAGGATGAAATACAAAGGCACAGATTACTTCGTGAGGCAAGATAGGTGAAAAGTCTAGCAATTAAGTCTGAAATAGTGCAGAATAGAGAGATTTCTTAGGAGGGTGAAAAGGGCATACGTACATGAATCCTTTTCAACAAAAGAAAGAACACTGAACATGAAATTTTCCCACAGGCAGAGCAATAAAATTGAATTCTAGCTTATCTAACTTAGAAAATTTCACTGGAAATGAATCTGAAATGAACTATGAAACATAACGAAGTACATATGAAACATAAGAGACACATTTTCTATGCTCACAACCACATGAATCTCATGAAACAGAGCCGCTGCCTTTCATTAATCCTCTGTCAAAATATACAATGAAGAAACAGGGTTTCTTTCCCACAGTCTCCCAGAAATTACAAGCCAACCCACCATTTGCAAATAGTTTGCATACAATATATAGAATGTGCCATGAGGAGATAGAACGACCAAGGGTTGGGGAGTTTCTTGAATCATTACAAAATGGAGATGGAAAGCCAACCATTAGCTACAAGTGTAGCGTTACAAACGTGACAAATGGCTTGGGTGACTGTTTGCCTTCCTTTTCCACTTGGATAGAAGCCAATCTGGAGTGAAAATGCTTTAAACTTTGCCTTATGTGCCGAAAAAGTGAAGTGTAGATGAGCGGGCCCACTTGTGGAAAGTCGCGAATCGAAATTTCACGAAACGGAGGTGAATTGGGCCTTTTTCCCTATATGCGTAGCACCAAATTCTATATGTGCCGCGCCACTTTGGAGGCTATTTTGAGGTGCCTGTAGGAGTCCAAATGTGCCCAAGTGTGCTTGTTGGAAATCCTAGCCTGTCTACTTTCCAACCCAAGTGGAATTTCTGAATTTGGTGCTCATTTGCCCCTCCAAATCTTCATTCTCCCAAGACTTCTTCCTGTGTGTCAAAATAGGGGCAGAGAGGCCATTTTTTGGGTGTTTTTGACCTCTTGGAGACTCCAATCATGACCAAATTTCTTGTCCAAGCACCAGTAGTCGTGATTTTGCATGCTAAATCCAAAAATACAAGCCATTTGTCATTTGGAGCTCCCAATTCTAAGCGCGGCGCACAGGGAGAAAAAATTTATGTTTTGACCAAAAAATTACCTTGTGACCAAAATTGCCCCAAATTTCTTGAAATTTGGGCTGGAGGTTCCCTAAGAGGCACTATGCTGGGCCACAGAAGCTTTAGCCAAGATTCGAAGTTGATCTTGCTCTTTTGCCTCTTTTGCCTCTTGTGTTGCTTTGCTCAATTTTGCCTTCAAGCTCCTTATCCGGGCCTTTGCACTCATGTTTCGCGCCCTGTAATGATAAACCATCCTCCTCAGTATGGTTTTGTCTCTGTCAGCCTTCTCCAGCAGTCTCTCAGGGTGTATGTTGATCTACTCGAGCCAAGACTCACGATCATTGTTGATCGCTTGCTCCAAGGTAGTGAGCTCGATCCTCCTTTGTTGGGCAGCTTGTCGATTCTCACGGATGCTTTGCAGCTCCATGATCTCATGATGGTCCTCAAGCTTCTTGTTCCTCTGCACCAAATACCTGATGATCCATTTGTCCCTCTCCAAATTGAGTGACAAGTCTTGGATCTCTGTGTTCCGCTCCTGAATGGTCATCCTAAGTCGGGCACTCTCCACATCTGCATCATCATCCTGAATGAGGATGAAGTCGGCCTCCTGTTCACCTGATGGCCCCTCATCATGCATGGGCCTCTTGCACTTGTCCTGTACCTATGTAGTTGATGCTGGAAGTCAGGCCTCTTCCACCCCGGGTGGAGATAACACTCGCTTTGCTGCTGAAAACAAGTGCCTACTGCCTCTCTGATATGTAACGAACGCTGGCATAGTAGTGGTATCATGGTGCTCATACTGATGAGAAGGACCACCTATCTCATGCTCTAGCTCTGATAGTACCTGTGAAGTGCTGAAGAGGTCACGGGAGATGAAGTCCTCCCAAGCAATGCCCTACAATCCCAACTGATGATCCACCAAAATC